>BLSH010512949.1:569026-585114 GCA_018402905.1 Glandirana rugosa | reverse complement strand
GAGATGTCGGTCCGTCGTCCCCCTTAGACGTGTCATGTCCCACTAATCCCACACGGGTCCGTGTGGACGGTAGGATACACGCGTGCGGATACGGACCTCCTGTCTCATCCTCATAAACGAAACAGTCGTCAATAAAATAAAAAAATAACGATTCAGATTATGTAGGTATCGGACGTTGATAGAGATAAAACCTTGGTTTAGGGAGACAGGAAGAAAGGAGAAGTCAACAGGGGGAAAAGTACACTACATGGCTTGAGTCGTCTTTTTACATAATAAATTCCTACTTTACCTCCGTCACAAAAAAAAAAAAATGTAAAATTTTTTTTGTAAAATTTCACCAACATTTCTGATTTGAAAAAAAAAAAATGTAACTACCTAAGAGATGTAAATCCAGGGACACAAACACAGGGACCTAAATGTAGAGAATCCATCAATGTAAAAAAAAAAAAGTTTAGTCTTTACAACCACTTTAAAATGTTTTTTTTAAAATGTAAAAAAAAAAAAACACTGCCTCCATTTCATCCTTAAATAATACATTTTTCTGCTGAGTTCGGTACATCACATGAAAAGGGGGACAACTGAAGAGGAAAGAAGGACAGAGGGATTTGGTTCCAAAATAGAGATAGTTGCAGGCTATGGATGTATTAGACTTAGCAATAAAAAAATAAAATAACTGCTGACAAAGCAAATACTCCTACTCTGTCCTCCAGGCATAGGCGTGCGCACATAGGATGGCAGGTGTGCCTGGGCACACCCTAATCACCCTGTACTGTGCAGATTCCCCCTGCTGCCTGGCTGTAGAGGAAGAGACTGGGGAATCTCTGTCCTTGGCCTCTTTCTCTGTTTAGACCGCTGATATTTCACCAAAGCCCCCCAGCAGGGTTCCTAAATAAAATTGTAAAAATAATATTAAATATAATATTGTAAAAAAAAAATAAAAAAACAACATTGTAAAACAAATAAATAAAATAAATATATACTATTGACACCTATATGTGCACTACTGACACCGTACTCTGCCCTTCTGACATATATACACTCACTCATGTTTGTTTGAGCTTTGTGGTGCACACCCTAATGCAATAAACTGTGCACACCTATGCCTTCGGTTGATTATCTGTACAGGGATGATAGAGAAGTTTCAAAAGAATGAATCTGAGACATAATGTGCCATTATTGACCGATGTTTTCTCCTGTGATAAGGTTGTGCTCTGGAACATGGCAATAGGTTTAGAGCTCCATTGCTGTTTTGTGTCCCACAGCACATCTCTGGGACCTAGCAGGCATAGCAGTACACCCGATGTTGGATTGTTTTGCTGCATGGACTTGCTGATAGATAGGTGTGACCATTCTGGATTCATTCCCTTTGGCCTTCATGAACAGTGTAGCAGTCTGTTTATGGAACTTTACTATAATCCTATATGTATCATGTAAAATATACTTTATATAGTGCCATACTACACCAGTGGCAGATACCTGAGTACTTACATTACAGTTGGATTAATTACTGCACACACTTTAATCCAAAAGTGGGATACAAGGGCATCTCCTGCAGTGCCATGTTATATCATTGACTTGGGAGTTTATGCAGCTGCCTGGCTTTGATTTTGATTCCACTACTGCATCAACTTTAAGATGACTATATATAACTGCAGAGGTGTGCAGGCTGCATTTTATCAGTTGATTTAAGGATCTGCTATGGCTCTGTAACTGTCAGTTTGAAAAGGGATTTATATAACACATCATGCATGTGCATATTTTGGTAACAGTTTGCGGTCTACAGAGTTGCGTTATTTGTACTGCAGGAAATTGTCAAGAACTGCTCAATATCTCCTCTTTTATATGTAGCACTACCCCCACAGGAGCCACTGGTTGATTTGGGTCCTCTGCTCCTGTTGGGGCCCCAACCTCACTGACACCACCAGTATATCTTTCTTTATGCTTTAATGAACACACAAGATTTGGACTCACAACTCTGTGGAAAATAGAAGACTGTTTTGGCAAGTTAACTTCAACCAACATAAAGCATAATATTGGAAACAACCAAACTCACAGAGTTCCGAGCAGTCATTTTAACATATACTGTGACCCCCAACAACATAAACTATAGCTCTCCTCATAGGATGACACAAATGGGTAACAAAATTGGATGTGGGCTAGGTCACTTGGGAGCTCTCACACTGAGGGACTAAGCCTAAACCTGTGGTAATTGAATCAATGTCAGATATGGGTCTGCCCTCAGGATAAAGTAATCTGAATGCAGTCCATAGCGTTAATCTTCTACCGGCTAAGTTGGGGCCCTTGAAGATGTTGGCGCGCTCAAAAGAGGAATGTCTATGGTGTGAAAAATTGCAATCCTGCACCCAGTAGGTCAGACTGAAAGGTATAGGAATCCTTAAAAAACAGTTTCAGCAGTTAGATGAAAAGAGCATATAAACTTGGCCAAATTGAGCCTAGTTCAGCAGCAGCAAGCATTAGGACAATGGTGTGTGGTAGATTAACCCGCAAGCTTCTTGCAACTGAGCAGTAATAACACTGCCAGTATTTCAGCCTGTGGTTTGTTTTGTGTGCCGCTCAGGGTGAGGGTGATGCTGCAACCACTGTAGGAGTGTTAGCAAAGGACGGAGCTCGTCCCTGCTCCTGTAGTTCCCCATGACTAAGCTCCAGGGGGCGGAGCAAAATGTGTTGGGGGCATGGCCTGGCGGGAGCTCAGGCTGAGGTTGTCTTTCTCATACCACCATAGGACTCTGTGGATGTGCAGCACCAGAGATCTTTCCTGTCTTCCTTCCAGTATTTCAGTCTAACTGTGGGTCTGCAACCCTCTTTCCACTTTCCCTGTAAATCTCCAACAGCAATTGGCCGAGACATTGGAGGGCCCCCTTTGTTGACCTTTAGCTGTTTGGCAGGAAAGATGATAGATACTGTGGCAGCAGTACATCTTTATGGCTCCTTTAGCAGGCCTGGGCAGCAGCAACTTGGGTCAATGGCTGGAGATTCAGACAATTACCATAGAGGCCAACAGTGCAGACAAAGTCTAGCTTAGTCCAGTAGACTGGGTCGGAATACAGAGGCACTCAGAATGAACTTGATTTGCCTGCTCTTTCTTTCCCCAGAGAGCCTCAATAGCTCCCTTTCCTCTGCGGCTCTCCCAAACTTCTCCCTCTTGCTTCCAGCGCTTTCCATTTTATACCCCCTTCTGATCATGCTACTCTCAGGTACACCTGGTTATAATAGTTTGTTTGCCAACATTGCAATGACTCTGATCTCTGCCAAACTTAATTTCCCAACGTGCTGCAGTCCAAGGCCAGTCCCAATAACACGCATACCTGCTGCTGTCATCTTGTGGATAAAAAAGGAGTCCTGCATAGTCCAGTAACATTAACTCCTGTTGCATATACAAACAAGGAACTATCTGCATGTATCAAATGTAGAATATTGATGCCAAATTAATATCTTTCTTCTAATCTGCCTCATTGGATCCACTTGATTTCTCTTGATTGAATGGTGTGCTGTAATTTGTCAAATCACATGGATTTCTGTAGATGGACTCTGTCACCAAATATATACCTGCAAAGGGGATGAGGTCCCAACATGGAACCAATGGAATTCCTTCAGCAGAGAGTATCACCTCGCTCTACAAGCATCAAGTGTGACCGCCCACACCATGCTTGGAGACAGTCATATTCTCCACATGTGATAAAATAGGTTACTTGATCCTAGAATAGGTATCCAGCAACCTTATAAGTGTGAGTATATACTTACCACAGTTTTTGCTATACTTTCCATATACATACAGCCAAAGAGACTTATTCTTGTACTTTCCTCCATTTATTTTTGCTCTAACTTCAATCTCACCATACAAGCATTAAAAAGGATATTAAAAATATCTTAGCAGCAACATATGTGCCAAAGGTGAACCTCTTCACTATGGTTACATATATTTTCCAAATGATGAATACATATCACAAAAGGAAAAGTTACATTGAATCCAAGCCCTGCTAGGGATCATACACCTTATATCAGTAACAGAAAGACAGAAAAATATTACATAGTATTATCCCATCCACACAGGTAAGGGGTAAGGACCGTGCACCCTTTAAACAGGAACAGCCACAAAAATGGTCATGCCCACTACCTAGGATTTAATATGATTTCACTACAACTAGATACCAAAATGTTTAATGGTGTAATGATACCATACAGGGGTAAAGACAGAGTTAATCCTCAATGCCTTTAGCAGACAGCCTTGCTTCTTCAGGAGGCTATTTAGGCTGCAGATAGTTGTAAGTCCTTGTACAGTATGTCCTTATGTATTCAATAAATGCATAAACCCAATGGCCACATCAGTCCACCATGGGGGGAAACCACAGCAGGGGCAGAAGCCCAGAGGGCACATATATAGAGGTATGAGCTATCATCTTTAGAGCATCAATGATGGCAAGATAGTCCTCATGTTAGGCTTATTGCAATGCGTAATTACACATGTAATATATTGTATGCCTCGTTCTCAGTGAACAGGTAAGTATTGGGGGTGGGTGTGCATAGGAAGTGGCATTTTTTTTTACATTAATGCAGGGAATGCATTAAGGATAAATAAAATGTTTTACCTTTAGAACCGCTTCAACCACTTCAGCCCTGGAAGGTTTTATCCCCTTAATGACCAGGCCATTTTTTGCGATACAGCACTGCTTTAGTTTAGCTGACAATTGCACGGTCCTGCAATGCTGTACCCAAATAAAATTGATGTACTTTTTTTTTACCACAAATAGAGATTTATTTTGGTGGTTCTCGATCACCTCTGTAGTTTTTATTTTTTGCGCTATAAACAAAAAAAGACTGTGAATTGTGAAAAAAACCCAATATTTTTTATTTTCTGCTATAAAACATATCCAATAAAAAAAGTAAAAAATAGGGGATAGATTCATGGCATTTTTATTATTTTTTAATTTTTTACTAGTAATGGCGGCGATCAGTAATTTTTAGCAGGACTGCGGCATTGCGGTGGACGGATCAGACACCTAACTGACATTTTTGACACTTTTTTTGGGAAACAGTGACATTATTACAGTGATCAGTGCTAAAAATATGCACTGACCAGTGGCAGCCTGTCCATAGAGGGTGCACAGGGGCTGCCCGCCCTATCCATGCATCTGGCCCCCTGATCTACATATCATATGGATTCCAATTCGATCCCACCCAGTTGTGTGACGATAGCGAATTCATTTTCGCTATTTTCACACTAAAGTTCCTCTCCGCCAATCAGGAGGCAGGTCGTGAGACCTGTTTCCCAATTGGCCAAAGCATCAGGCAATCCTATTGGATGCCTAGTGCTTAGGCAGAAGAGCAGACATACGGCGAAGAATGCCGTTGGCGGAGCGGACACCTGAGCCGCTGCTGCCAGCACTCCTGGAGAGGAGGAGAGTACACCACAGTCCGCCACACAATCGGGTAAGTGCTGGGGGGAATGAGCTGTCAGTGCCACACCACTGAGGGTTGGCTGTTTGCTGCCCCCCAAAAGAAAACTCACCAGCCCCCACTGGCACTGACATTGTACTAATGACACTGGCAGGGAAGGGGTTAACATCAGTGGCGATCAAAGGGTTAACTGTGTTCCCTGGGTCTGTTTACTAACTGTATGGGGGGTGGGCTGCCTGGGATAACACAGAGATCCAGACAAGATCTCAGTGTAATTCCCTGTCAGAACGGAGATCTACCTTGTTCACTTCGGCAGATCCCCATTCTGTCTCGGCGGGGAAAGATCACAGACGGCCGGTGGACATCGAGTCTGCCGAACTCGCTGATTGGTTCCCCCACTGGCCAATCGGTGCGTGCGCCCACAGAAGCTAGTACACGAATCACCGGGCCAACATCATCAGCACATACGCAGTGGGCGGTTTCTTCACGAGGTGTGCCGTAAATGACGGCTACCGTGCTCATGCGTGGGAGTGACGTCAGCGTAGCTCCTGCCAATCACAGCGCTGCAGTCCGCGCTGTGTTTGATCGGCGCCTGGGATCCCGGAAGACGACGGACACAGCATGTCACCGGTCACAGTGGTGCTCGGGGACCACTGCTACAGCGCCGATCTAAGGTAAGCCTTTCTCTTGTAGGTGTTTTTTTTTTTTTATAAAAAAAATATAGACCTGACAACCACTTTAAACCCCTTTATGCCTAAGCCTTTTTCTGACACTTGTTGCTTAGCTAAGTTAAAATTCGTATATTTTGCTAGAAAATTACTTAGAACCCCCAAACATTATATATATATATATTTAGCAGAGACCCTAGAGAATTAAATGGTGATTATTGCAATATTTTATGTCACACTGTATTTGCGCAGCAGTCTTTCAAATAAATTTTTTTTTAAAGAAATACACTTTCATGAATTAAAAAAAACAAACAGTAAAGTTAGCCCAATTTTTCGAATAATTTGAAAGATGATGTTATGCCGAGAAAATAGATAACTAACATAAAATTGCGCACACTCGTGCAATGGCAACAAACTATGGTACTTAAAAATCTCCATAGGCCACATTTAAAAATTTCTACAGGTTACCAGTTTAGAGTTACAGAGGAGGTCTTGTGCGAAAATGATTGCTCTCACTCTAATGATCGTGGTGATACCTCACATGTGTGGTTTGAATACTGTTTACATTTGCAGGTGCAACTTACATATGTGCTTGCCTCTGCGCATGAGCATGGAGGATTGGAGATCAGAGACAGGATCGAGGCCAATTCCAGCTTTGTTCAGGCCCCCAGCCAGCCAGCGGACATGCCGGCTGGTCGCTCGGGCCTCCCGGTGGGACAGGAACAGGAGACCCCGGGCGAGCCATGGAAAGGCGGTCCCCTCTCACTGTTTGGGATAACAGATGAGCCGCATCGGTTGTTATCCCTATGAAAGCCGGCTCTAAAAAACAGTCCTTGGGTGTTGCACGCAGCTGCATGCATTACCCCGGTAAACCCTTCAAGCCATAGGCTGCAAATTTGTGCTACATCGGCGTGAAGGGGTTAAGCACCCGTAAAGTCACACTTTTACTTATTCATTACTAAATGGCTGGCGAGGGACAGGTTGTCCATTGCTTGGTTAAAGTGCCACTGTGCGTTTAAGTGTTGGCACTTTCAAAACGGGTATACTTTTAACAAGGGAATACATCATCACCGTCATCCTCTTATCATGTCCATTCCGTTCTGCTTTTTCAGGTAACTGCTTTTACTTTTCCCTGCAACACAAAACGCCAATCTGTCTGTCTGTGACCCATATCTGCCTGCTGTAACCATCAGTAACTGCTTTCACTTTTCCCTGCAACACAAAAGTCAATCAGCTTGTCTGCAATGCCATATCTGCCTGCTGTAACCATCGGTAACCACTGACTAAACTCTTCTCTGAAACACTGGGCTATATTGCAAGACTGATATCAACTACTGCCTTGTTAAGACTTTGAAACTGCGGTTTATACTTGTCTGTTGAGGTTACACTTACTTTTATTATGGCGTTTTGGCCAAGATCAAACACCTATGCTTATCTTGCAGTCTCTCTCCTGCTTAGCAATTCGTTTTAGGACAGAACCCCCCTCCCCCCCACACACACACACACATACACACATACACATACACACACACACACTTTCTCCATGTGCCTTCTGATTAGCTCTAAATTGAATCATTTTTAACCTCCCCCAACCCCATCCCAGTATAAATTCAATTTAACTCTTGGGACGGCTGGCGAGGGACAGGTTGGCCACTGCTTGGTTAAAGTGCCACTGCGCGTTTGTGTTGGCACTTTCAAAACGGGTCTTTTAATAAGGCACTAATTTAAAGGTAAGTACAAACATTAGTTATCCATTACAAACTCTGTAAATTTCCCCTTTTCCTTTCTCTTTCACTCTTTTCCCCTCTCTCTACTCTCCAACATGCTCATACTTATCTTCTTTGCAGTAACAACCTCTCTCCTCAAACTCTCATTTCTTAACCCCCCTTTGCCACTCCACAGCCTATACATATCCCCCTCACTTTTGCCCTCTCAATATTACTGCACCTATCACCTCCTACTCATTCTGAGCCCATACAATGCCACCACCTCCACTTCACTGCAGCGCCAGTCCCACTCTCACCTTACTGCCCTCACCCTCCTACTACTCCTTATGTCTGGGGATATTGCCCTAAACCCTGGCCCTCATCCAGCCAACTCTTACACCCAGAACTGACAATAGCCATAACTCCCACTGTCTTATCTCCAACAAACTTGCCTTTTCCTTTCCAACTTCCTTAATTTCCTTGCTATTAATGAAACCTGGCTTAACGGATTAATGAAGTCATGCCGTCCATTAGTTTAACCAGTCTATGACTGTGGAAGCCGGGGTTAGAGAATGCAATCCTGCAAATAAGAGTGCAATGGTGATACTGAGAAAAGTTCTTCAGACAGCCGCACTCCAAAAATTGCCGTTTATTGGTAAAATCAAATGAAATACAAGCAGAGCATATTGGGGGACAAACCCCAGGTACAAATGTTGACGCGTTTCATGTCTATATCTGACGCTTAATCATAGCTAGAGGTGGTATGATCATATTGCTGCTTAAATATGAATTCAAGATCCTCTCAAACAAAGAGGAGGAGGGGGAAAAGGAAAAACCAGGTGAGTGTAATATTTAAGCAGTGATATGATCATACCATCTCTAGCTATGATTAAGCGTCAGATATAGACGTGAAACGCGTCAGCATTTGTACCTGGGGTTTGTCCCCCAATATGCTCTGCTTGTATTTCATTTGATTTTACCAATAAACGGCAATTTTTGGAGTGCGGCTGTCTGAAGAACTTTTCTCAGTATCTCCTGTATCATGGCGGAGCCTGCACCCTATGGAAGCGGTCACATCTGTGGAGTGAAGCCGTGGCTTTGAGCGGGTATTGTCTTCCCAAGAGTGCAATGGTGCCGGGAGCTGAAAGAGGTAAAGCGCTTAAGATGGTAGAGGGAATCAGTTAGCCTGCATTCCAGTCCTTATTATCATTAACATAAAAGGTGTAAAGTAGTATTTCCAAGGTGACAAGTGCTACAAGTAGTATAAGGAAGTCTCTCACCTTTCCTTCTGATTGTTCATTCATTAGTTACCTGGTGTTACTCACTGTGTCACCAAATCACCACATTCCAAAGTCCAAGCTATGTGTTGCGCCAGTCCTCCGCTCCACTCAAATGTTAGTTTGTGCAGGGTCCTTTCATCCATTCTTACAGGTCATAAGAACGGATCGTACAATCGGTAACCCAGTACCATGTTACCCCCGCATTTTGGCACTTCCGTCCGTTCGGATGCGTCTCCTCCCACATCACGTGCGCGATGACGCATACTGACGCGTATCATTGACCTATCGTCAATTTCCACTTGTCACCTTGGAAATACCACTTTACACCTTTTATGTTGTTGATAATAAGGACTGGAATGCAGGCTAACTGATTCCCTTTACCATCTTAAGCGCTTTACCTCATTCAGCTCCCGGCACCATTGAACTCTTATTTGCAGGATTGCATTCTCTTACCCCGGCTTCCTGAGTCAGGTGTATGAGCAGCTGCGTTCTCCCCCCCAGGTTTAGACAACATTGTCTTTTTAATTGGTGAAAGTCCAACATTTTACTCAGCTCTGTTTTGGTTTGTTTTGTATATTTTGCACACCTTCAATAAAGTGTTTATATTTTCATAATACCTAAGTGTCCTTTATGACCGCTGTATGGGGGTGGATCTTCACATCCCAGTGTTTTTTTGATGCTCTTGAGCGAGCGTGGCATAAAACTAACTCCCTACAAGACTTCACCCTCTACAAATCTACCCTCAATTACAACTCCTGCTTCAAATCCGCTAAACAAATCTACTACACCACTCTCATCAAATCCCTCTCATCCAAGCCTCGTCCACTCTTCTCTACCCTTAATTCCTTACTCCACCCCCACTGCCTCCACCCACCAACTTGCTCACTTCTCAGGAGATTGCCAATCACTTCAAAAACAAAATTGACACAATTCGTGATGAGATGTCCTGCATCCAGCTTCCTCCACCAACCAGCACACCAAGTCCAACACCCCACTCAACACTTTCCTCCTTCAATCCTGTTAGCTCTGAGGAAGTTGCCAAACTCCTTTCCACAACCCACCCCACCCCCTGTCCCCTGGACCCTGTCCCCTCGCAACTATTATGACCACCATACTGCTCTATCCTAAACTCTCTAACCCACATCTTCAACCTCTCCCTCTCTTCCGGCACCTTTCCCTCTCCACTGCGCTGGTTACCCCCATACTTAAAAATCCCTCACTGGACCCCACCTGTTTGAATAACTTAACATTTCCTTTCTCCCGTTTGCCTCCAAGCTTCTTGAATCCCTTGTCCACAACCGTATAAGTTGCTAGTTCACTGACAACAAACTCCTCGATCCCCTACAACTCGGCATCCGCCCACAACATTCAACTGAAACTGCCCTACTAAAACTCACCAATGACCTACTAACTGCTAAAACCAATGGCCAATACTCCATATTCATACTCTTAGACCTTTCTGCTGCCTTTGACACCATTGACCACCCACTCCTCCTCAATAAACTCCACTCCCTTGGCCTCCATGACTCTGCTCTTTGCTGGTTCTTCTCCTACCTATCTCAACACACCTTCAGTGTCACATAAAACAACATCTCCACCACTCCTCTATCTCTTTATGTTGGGGTACCCCAAAGCTCTGTCCTTGGGCCCCTCTTATTCTCCCTCTATACCTCTTCCCAGGGCCAGTTGATAACTTCCCATGGCTTCAATTACCACCTCTATGCTGATGACACCCAGATCTATCTCTCGACTCCTCAACTCTGCACCTCAATCTCCTCACGCATCACAAACTTACTGAATGACCTATCGGTATGGATGTCACGCCAATTCCTCAAACTCAATCTTTCTAAAACTGAGCTTGTAATATTTTCTCTTCCCCGTACCCCTCATCATGGCTTTACCATTGAGATCAAGGGCACAACCATTGGTCCTTCCACATATGGCAGGGTGCTGGGTGTAATCCTAGACTCCGACCCCTCTTTCAGCCCCCACATTCAATCACTGGCTAAATCTTGCCACCTTAACCTCCGCAACATCTCCAGAATTTGCCCCTTCCTGACTAACTATACCACAAAACAACTTATTCACTCCTTTGTTATTTCCCACCATGATTACTGCAACTCCCTCCTCACTGGCCTACCTTTACACAGGCTACCCCCTCCTTCAGTCTCTCATGAATGCTGCTGCCAGACTTATACACCTTACTAACTGATCCGTGACTGCTGCCCTTTTCTGCCAATCGCTTCACTGGCTTCCCCTACCCCACCGTATAAAATTCAAAATACTAACCACAACATACAAGGCCATCCACAACACTGCCCCAGCTACATCACCAATCTGATCTGCAGATATCGCCCTAATTGTCCTTTCCGCTCCTCCCAGGCCCTTATCTGTATTCAAAAAGAAAAAGTAAAAAAGTAAATCCACGGAATCATACAAAGAAACATTTTCAAGGGAACATCTACATCAAAAATTCTGGTTACCATCTGTCGAAACATTGATCTCCTTTATAACAGTTCTATTCACTATATCATAAAGGTATATTTATTTAGTATCTCTTTCTTACTTCTAAAATGAATTTTGTCTGATGTGGCCCTTATTTCGAATCTCTTAAGATGTCAGGGTACACCATGAGATTTCCCATGACATAAATCATTATCACCCCCTCCCACCCCTAAAATAGAAGAAAAAAAAATTATCTTCCCCTCTCTCCTCTCCTCTCCCCTCTCGAACAGCCCACCCTCAAGGATACACCCCCCCCCCCCCGGCTAAATTTACCATATTTAACTTTTACTGAGTAGTTAGAGTCTTCCCCTCTTCTGATTCCATAAAAGAGTTCCAGGAGGACCATATCCTCTCATATTTCTCCCTTTTCAGCCTAGCTGTCCAAACTAAGTTTTCCATTCGGTTCAGTTCTTTTACTTTCCCAAGCCACATTCCAACTGAAGGTGGTTTTCCAGTTTAGGGGTATACAGGCTTTTGCTGCATTTAAAAGATGGCTCAGTATCAAAGCAGATTTTTTTGAAGTCATGTAGTAAGAAGAAGGTCGGGTCCTCCGGAATCTCAAAGTCAAAAATTTTTGAGAAATCCTGTGGATCTCCCTCCAATAGTCCCTCATTCTGCAACATGACCAAAAATATGCAGCAGTGTCCCCTTTTCCTCTTGGCAACGCCAGCATCTATCAGAGACATCTGGATAATATCTATGTAGGAGGGTGGGAGTTCAATACCATTGGGAGAAGACCTTAAAGTGTGTTTCCTGTATTTTTGTACAGATTGACGAGTTGAAAATGGAATGTTTTATATTAGCACATTGTTCTTCCAATAAGGTTTTATCTAAATCTACTACCCATTTTTGGGAAAACGGCACCTGATAATCCTCCAATGGGGTTACCAACAAAGTGTACATTTTCAAAATGGTATGCATAAGCAGTCCTCTCTCCATACAATATTTTTCTAATGGTAATACATTATGGACAGGGTTATCTGGAATCTTTAGAGTCTGTAAAAAATGCCTTAGTTAGATTGCCTGTCAGAAATCTAATAGTAAGGGACCGCTTTCAGAAATCAACATTTCAACCAGTGTTGGCCAAGTTCCTGATGATATAAAATATGAAATCTGATATATCCCCCGATCCATCAATGTGTCAAAATTCTCTTGTAGTAGTCCTAACGGGAATTGGGGGTTTTCCAGAATAGGAAATAGTGGGGACTCTTGATAAGAGTTTCTTTTTAGAGAAAAGTCCAAAACACTGATGTAATGTGGGCCCTATCAATGGGTGTCTTTTAATAGAGTAAAACAATTGCACATTGTGCAATATAACAAGGGAGTGGGACTTTGAATGAAGACCTTTTTCACCATTGCCACATCCCATGCACATTCTATCCCCTTCACAATTGGGAACATCCTTACTCATATTACACTTTGCATTGTCTCACCATTTACATTTCTTTCATCCACAGCATTCATCACTCACTGATCCCTTTTGTGGTCTTGTTCCGTGCCCGTTCTCGCCCCGGTCTTGCGCCTGTGTTTGGGTGCCCCTGCCCAACCTGCCGCCACAGCTCCTGGCAGTGATGGTTCCAGGTGGCCTGCCACCTCCTTGTACTGCCAGCATGCCATCTGTGTGAGTATGATCTACTAGCACTGTGGGGGCTGCTCTACTGAGCTGCCAGTTCCACCATCCTACACAGGCTAATAGTATCACCTTTTTTATTTTTTAGCCCATGAACACGTCTGCTCCTGACGAGTGACTGTTTTGAAGCCATGAAAAGCGTAGAGCCACCATCTACCGTGTCTGGGTACCCTATGTGCTACCGTTTTTTGCTGTTTAATATTATAATTTTTTTTTTTTTTTTTACCTAGGGGTCTCACCCCATGGAATTACAAGCTATAGGTCATGTAGCTTATACCAATTGTATGTGTATATATATCACAACTATGGATGGGGAATCATCATCATGAATTGTAAGATGTTTTATTGTCAATTGTTATACTCTCCTGGATCGCTATTGCGACTATGTTTTGTAACTGCACAGTTGATTGTATTAATAAATATTTTTTACCAGAATTCAATTATGTCCATCCGTGTTACCTCAGCACCACCACACTCTTCATTCAAAGTCCCACTCCCTTGTTATATTGCACAATGTGCGATTGTTTTATTCATTATAGGGATGGAAGCTGCAGCCTTACCAGGCTATTACAAGCTTCATTTAAAGTCCCATTCCCCTTGTTTCTCCCCGTCTTTTAATAGAGGGTGTAAGATCTCTATAGCACCAAGCAGCTCTCCGTAACCGCACATTACTCTGTGTCTACTCCAGGCTCGGCCACATCTTCACCTCTCCATGCCTACACAAGTCAATCAGGCGTTCCAAGTGGGCAGCTTGATAGTACTCACAGTATCTCACAAAAGTGAGTACACCCCTCACATTTTTGTAAATGTTTTATTATACCTTTTCATGTGACAACACTGAAGAAATGACACTTTGCTACAATGTAAAGTATTGAGTGTACAGCTTGTATAACAGTGTAAATTTGCTGTCCTCTCAAAATAACTCAACACACAGCCATTAATGTCCAAACCATTGGCAACAAAAGTTAGTACACCCGTAAGTAAAAATGCCCAAATTGGGCCCAATTAGCCATTTTCTCTCCCCAATGTTATGTGACTCGTTAGTGTTACAAGGTCTCAGGTGTGAATGGGGACGAGGTGTGTTAAATTTGGTGTTATCGCTCTCACTCTCTCATACTGGTCACTAGAAGTTCAACATGGCCCCTCATGGTAAAGAACTCTCTGAGGATCAGAAAAAAAAAGAATTTTTGCTTTACATAAAGATGGCCTAGGCTATAAGAAGATTGCCAAAACCCTTAAACAGAGCTGCAGCACAGTGGCCAAGACCATTCAGCGGTTTAACAGGACAGGTTCTACTCAGAACAGGCCTCGCCATGTTCGACCAAAGAAGCTGATGGAACATGCTCAGCATCATACCCAAAGGTTGTCTTTCGGAAATAGACATATGAGTGCTGCCAGCATTGCTGCAGAGGTTGAAGGGGTGGGGGTCAGCTTTTCAGTGCTCAGACCATACGCTACACACTGTGTAAAATTGGTCTGCATGGCTGTAGTCCCAGAAGGAAGACTCTTCTAAAGATGATGCACAAGAAAGCCCACAAACAGTTTACTGAAGACAAGTAGACTAAGGACATGGATTACTGGAACCATGTCCTGTGGTCTGAAGAGACCAAGGTAAACTAATATGGTTCAGATGGTGTCAAGTGTATGTGGTGGCAACCAGGTGAGGAGTACAAAGACAAGTTTGTCTTGCCTACAGTCAAGCATGGTGGTGGGAGTGTCATGGTCTGGGGCTGCATGAGTGCTGCTGGCACTGGGGAGCTACAGTTCATTGAGGGAACCATGAATGCCAACATGTACTGTGACATACTGAAGCAGAGCATGATCCCCTCCCTTCGAAGACTGGGCCGCAGGGCAGTATTCCAACATGATAATGACCCCAAACACTGAGCTGAGGGTAAAGGTGATGGACTGGCATCCAAGCATGTCTCCAGACCTAAACCATATTGAGCATCTGTTGGGCATCCTCAAACAGAAGGTGGAGGAGTGCAAGGTCTCTAACATCCACCAGCTGTCAGGAAAAGACTGTTCCCTAGCCTTTCCGCGGTGGTGCGGCGCCTGGCGGCTCTATTTCAATCTGCAGAGCCTGGTGGCCAGTGCTGTCCGCTCTACAGCGTTTCCTACACCAGCGACCCCCCGGTGACTACTTCTGTGTGACTTCCTGTTCCCGTGACCCCGGCTTATCCCTCGGACCTGTTGATATCTGCCTGCATCTGACCCCGGCTTGCCTACGACCACCCGCTTGCCTGCTCCTCCTGTACTTCTGTTGCCAGCACGTTACCGACCCTGCCTGAACCCGACCATCCGTTTGCCTGATCCCGTTGTACCACACCGCCTGCCAGTTGCCAACTCGGACTGTACCACTATTCTCCTGTCTCGCACGAGCTACCTTGGACTTCTCCTTACCACCTGAAGATTGTCCAGCCCTCGTGCCCCCCTGTGCTCCAGAGCTCCTTGTTCCCACTATCAGGGGTTCTCGAACCAGGGCCGCAAGAGAGGTTGCCCCCGCATAAGCCAGACTCTACCACCAGGTACGTGACAGTAGCGGACAGCCATGTCAGAGTCTGCGCCGGGGCCCTCTCCCATGGAAGAGCTATGCACACACCTTGCTGGACTCACCCAAGCAGTGCAAACCCTGCAGGAAGGATATGCACGCCTGGAAGACCAAGTTCAGGACATGGCCACTCCTGATTCCCCCAGCAGGGGGCAGACATCTCCCCGTACCACAGTGATCCGACCCACGGAGCCTAGGGTACCTATGCCAGAGCGGTTTACGGGGGACCGCGGGAAGTTCAGGGCCTTTCGCAGTGCCTGTTATCTGTGACCTCGTGTCCCCCCGTGCTCCCGACCTGTTAGAAGTCCACCATTCCTCTTCAGGTTCCATCGA
>BLSH010512949.1:530492-555694 GCA_018402905.1 Glandirana rugosa | reverse complement strand
CTTTACTGGTCTACCATGTCGGGATAAATAAATGGGCTTTTAGTGCAAAAACCATATTCTTTCGGCGTAAAGTGGAAAAAGTATACCGGTACGTATTAAGCAAACACACAACGGTTTCTAGCAGGCTTTTGGTTAGGGAGTGGATGAAGTTTATGTAACTTTCTTTATAAGGACGGGAATAAATAGTCATTCCTGGCCAGGGTCTTTCATAAGCGAGACTATCACACTCAACTGAGGTGTTCGTTGTTGGAGCATACATGACACGACATTTCTTCTGTCGTCTTCTTCCGGATTCTGTGGGGGGGATGGGGAAGGGATAATGTTGCTTGTGGAGTCAACTCACACTATCAGAGCGAATACTTTCTGGGACCGGTCCTTACTGATAAATAAGGGCAGGAATATTTCTTTCAATGTATTTGAAGTAGGTGAGGGATTGGTTTTCGGACGATCTTTGGCAACACACAAACGAATTATGCATGGCCATATGAAAAAGGTGAAATGCGGCTTTCTTATACCAAAAACGTGATTTTCGGGTAAATAAATAGGGCTGTACCATCTGGTCATTTCAATCCACCATCTCCCCCCCCCCCCCTTAATAGATTGTAGTCGTGGACACACTTGGGCTTTACAACAGGGCCATGTCTTCTTTGGATCTCCACCGATGTGTTATTGTGGATAGCAGAGAGGATGTGGACATCTTTCTTGTCCCTCCACTTCATGACCAATACCTCTTCATTCCTCATGAAGGCAGATTCCCCGTTTTGTAGCTTTTGGGTGAGGAGATTTTGTGGGAAGCCCTTCCTGTTTTTCTTGAAGGTGCCGCAGGCCAGGGTTGTCTTTTGATATAGATGCCGAAATAGGGGCAGGCTGGTATAATAGTTATCCATGTATAGGTGGTATCCTTTTCCAAAGAGGGGGTATGCCAGCTCCCAGACTATCTTCCCACTGGTTCCAATATATGTGGGGCAATCACGGGGCTGGAGTTGGGAGTCTTTACCTTCATATATTCTGAAGGAGTACACATAGCCAGTGGCTCGATCGCACAACTTATTAAGTTTTGCGCCATACCTGGATCTCTTGCTGGGTATGTACTGTTTGAAATGAAGCCGGCCAGTGAAAAGGATGAGGGCCTCATCCACACAGATATTTTTATCTGGGATGAACACTTGGGCGAATGTCTGGGAAAAGGAATTAATTAGGGGACGTATCTTATATATATAAAAAACAGTTGCGCTAAGTGAACAGGTGAATATGACAAATGTGATCCAAAAATAGTCCAAGAATTCAAATAAAGAGTGTTATTCACTTAAAGTCCAACATCCGAAACATAAAGGTAAAAAATAACTTGATCCAAGATAATCCCAAATAAACGAATTCCAACACCGTGAAAATTGTGAGATGAAATATATTGAGTGTTATTTCTTCATTCAAATATACCAAAAGGGTGAGTAGACCACCACCGGAGATGAGCACACCTCTAGATATATAAAGGTACTCTTACCAGAGATCGTGGACTTACTATCGCTAGCAAGTCGCATATGCTGGCAGAAAATAACCCTCTGCGGGGTATCTCAACAGAAAGGATCCTCTCTTCCTAATGGTCAGACGACTGGTAAGGTAAACAGCCTCTCTCTAGCCCAGATGCTCGTTCACATAAATCCTCCAATTGGCTGGTGCACAACAGCTGACCCTCTGTGATTGGCTGGTTCGGTGTGTTCACGTGAAGGCTTCACAGAGATAGCCTTGTTTAAATGTATCAAGTAGGCTTGCTGATACCATACAAATCATGGTACCAGCCAAACTTTGAACAGTCAGAATTGTTTGACATTCATGTCAGCTGGGATTACTACTGATCTGTGATTAGCTGAAGTTATTCACATGGTACAGGTTGTTGAGATAAGCCCAAGTACCATGTGATAGCTGGGGCTCTATCCCAGCTCACCAATCTAGGTTACCAAGCTGATATTAAAGTGGTGCCTCCACCCCCCCTCCACAGAAAATGTACAAGTCCGCAGCTACACATACTGCAACTGCTGACTTTAATTATTAGGGCACTGTCCTGGAAGCTAGTGATGTTGGCACCCCAGCCCATGTTTCCATTGGCTCTCAGGTGCTGTCGCCTCCATTGCCGATTCCCTACTGCACATACACAAAGGGCACTGCGCTTTCTGAATGGCCTGGCAGCAGGGGAGGAGGAGGGGTGACAAATGTCTGCCTTACCTTGCTGCAGTGAGGTCTGTCGGAAGTGGGGACAGGTAAATGTCCAAAACAGGTACCCACCCCCCCGAAAGGGTGCCAAACGTGGCAGAAGGGGGGGGGGGAGAGATAAGCAGAGCTTCCACTTTTGGATGGATATCTAAGGCCCCTTTCATACTTATGCAACTTGTCCTGCGACTTGGGACTGCAAAATCGCCTGTCAAGTTGGACCCCGAGATTTCCAATGAGTAGCATTCATAGCTGCCTGACTTCAAGTGGTATCAACTAGTCCCTGAACTACTTTGGTCCGAGTTTGATATGACTTGAGGTCTCTAGACCTCAAGATTACACAGGCATTGCTTCAAGTCACATCAAAGTTGCATGACTTTCAAGTCACACAAGTGCGAATGGGGCCTAAGTCAAAGGTGTTATCCTGAAAGTAATGCAGTTTGCCCACGACATTGTCCCAACTTCAGGGAATGCCTGTGTTATATTGTGCGCTAGGAACCTCAAGTCACACCAAAGTAGTACAGGTACTACTTTGAAGTTGGTGCCACTTGAAGTAGCACAGATATGAATAGTTTCAGTGTAAAAGGAGTGTATATAAGCAACTCTCTCGGATATATATATATATATATATACAGTCTCTGAACTACTTTGGTCCGACTTTGAAGCAGCTTGAGGTCGATAGACCTCGGAATTACACAGCTATTGCTTCAAGTCACATCAAAATCACGGCAAAAAAATGACAGCAACAAATTGCTGCAAATCGCGGTAAAGTCGTGCGACTTTCAGGACGCACAAGTGTGAAAGCGGCCTTGGCCCAGGTTCACATATGTGCGATGCAGGAACCAGGATGATTTCAGTACTGGTTCCTGCATCGCACCTCTCCCACAGGCACACTGCCTTCTGTGAACTGCTGCGGGTGTCAGTACAATATTAATGACACCCACAGATTGGTTCATAGATCGCAGTGCTAACTGTGGATTCCGATAGGAATCGGATAGCATGAGTGAGAGCACCCATGCGATCCGATTCTGGTGCGGGGAAAAAAGGTCCCTGCACTGCTATAGCTGCAAAGGTTTGGCTAAATCAAATTTGAACTCTACAGACTAAGACTGGGATGCTATTAAAGTTTATGTGTGTATAAAGGCAGGTGTCCCAATACTTTTGGCAAGATCGCAGATTGTGCAAGATTTGCAATGGTGGTGGAATGCTCGTCCACATAAATGCTACATTTATATAAAACTTGGGGAAGGACATGAGTTATGTTTAACAACACAGGAAGAGCTGACAGCCTTTCTACAGCACGTGGCATGTTTGGGATTTGAACCTATGAACCCCAGGTTTGCTTGGCAGAAGTGCTAAGCCCTTAACCACATTCATGGAGCATCCATTGCTGTGATGTCAAACAGTCCTAAGTCTCAGGGGTGCAATAAATGAACCAATGCAGATGTTCTGTTGAAGGCTGGATAACCATTGAACAACCTGTTCCTGGCATATGCCATCTGTTTTGAAGGTTTGTTATGGCTATGGTACTGTGAGCATTCTGCTATAGAACATCTCTCATTTTGGGGCATTTGGCTTGGTAAGAAGCTGCAATTATTGCTGGGTGTTAAGGCTGATTATAGTCCTTGCCCATAGAAAATATGACACAATTTGCATTAGTGGTGGAACTCTCCTGCACATAAATACTACATTTAGACATAATTTTGGTAAGGATATGCATTATGTGAACAGAAAACCTCTCTACATGAAGTCATATGCTCGGAATGCAAACCCAGAACCTCTATGTTGCTAGGTAGAAGCATTGAGCTGTTAGCCACCAGTCTGTCGAGTGTGCAACCCTCCTACACATAAATACACATATACTGCATTTCTTTGGACATATAGGTGGCGGAATTACATTAGTCTGGCGTTTATTCTGTGCTATTTGGTGGTGCTTGGAGTGTAGAACAGTGATGTTATTGCTACAGCAATGGTATTGTTTGTGGTTTGTGAAGATACCTGTGTGAGTGTTAGGAGAAATCCGAACCTTCCTGTGGACATGTGCGCGCGCACGCGCCTGTGTGCGTTTGCGCGCCGGAAATGGCGCCAAACGGCTCCATTTAAGCCTGTAAAGCCCAGCAACAAGTGCTGTCCGTTCTACAGTGTTTAGTGTGTTTTTGAGCAACTTGCTACCTGTTATCTGTTCCAGTGACCCGGCTTGTCTTGACCCTATCTGATCTCCACCTGCATTGACCCCCAGCATGCCCCCGACTACTCTACTGCCTGCTACTCGTGTACCTTGCCGCCCGCCTGTTGACGACCCTGCCTGCACCCAACTACTCTCCTGCCTGTACCTCCTGTACCTCATTTCCAGCTCCGTTGCCAACCCGGCCTGCAGCACTACTCTACTGACTGCATGAGCTCTACCGGATCGCTTACACCACCACCAGTGAACTAATCCAGCCCTCGTGCCCCTCTGTGCTCCCAAACTTCCTGTCTGTCCTACCAGGGGTTCCTGATCCAGAGCCGCAAGAGTGATTGCTTCCTGCACAAGACAGACTCCACCATTAGGTGCATGACAGCAACGGACAGCCACACTTGAGTCTGCGCAGGGAGCACCCTCTGGTATGGATGAACTGTGTGTCCATCTTACCGGTCTCACGCAGGCGGTCAAGAACCTGCAGGAGGAGCATACATGGCTGGAAGAACAGGTACAGGAGCTTGCTATCCCCATAGCTCCTGGCAGACGCCCGGCCGCTGGTCGCACTATTGTGGCCCTACCACTTGAGCCCAAGGTCCCCCTACCGGATAAGTTCTCCGGGGACCGCCGCAAATTCAGGGTCTTTCGCAATTCATGTGAACTTTATTTTGAGTTACAGCCCCGCACCCTCTCTTCAGAAGCCACAAAAGTGGGGTTAGTAATCTCGTTGCGGCAAGATGAACCCCAGTCCTGGGCCCATCGCCTATGGGAACAGAGAGGCCCTGAGGTCTCCACCCTTGCTCTGTTTTTTGACGCCATATCCCGCCTATACCAGAATCTTCACCAGGCTGCCACCTCTGAAGCCGTTCTCCATGCTCTCCAGCAGGGCCGCCGCACAGCAGAAGACTACGCTGCCGAATTCAGGCGCTGGAGTGCAGACACTGCATGGAATGAGGCGGCACTATGCTTCCAGTTTCGCTTATGTCTATCTGAGCCGCTAAAGGATGAGCTTGCCCGCATTGGAGTGCCTCAAGCCCTGGATTCACTGGTCAACTTGGCCATCCAGGTAGACCGACGTCTAAGAGAACGCGGAGCAGAGAGAACCCTCGCAATTACACGACCTACGTGGAAGACACTTGGGAGCCCAGTTATCCTGCCCCGGTCTCACCAGGTCCAGCCACTCTGGCCACCGCCTCTCTTGGCTATCCTGAGCCGATGCAAGTAGGGCTCATCCGTCCTACCCTCACCGCTGAAGAGAGATAGCGACGTCGCTCCAACAGCCTATGCATGTACTGTGGGGAGACCGGACACTTTGTGCACACCTGCCCGGCTAAGCTCGGTAGGTGCTCTGCTAGGGGTAACCAGGAGTACCTCCCTGCCTTCAGCAATGTCGCTCATTTCATTATCCTACTTTCTCTACAGCTACACAGAGGGAGCCTCCAAATCCAAGCAATTATCGACTTCGGGGCATGCAGCTGCTTTGTAGACCAAACCTTCACTGCTCAACATTAGATTCCCCTTCGTCCTAAGACACACAAGATGACCGTCCGCTTGGCAGACGTGACAGCCATCAAGTCTGTCACTCATGAGACTGTTCCCATACCTGCTGTGACGGCCACAGGGAGTCACTCATCTTGGACGCCATCGCATCTCCCCTTTTCCCTGTTATCCTCGGCCTACCCTGGCTCAAGGCCCATAGTCCCTGCATCAATTGGTCCTCTGGGGATATTCAGTTCCGATCCACCTACTGCCTCCACCACTGCCTGCCTCAGACCCAGAAACCCGGTCCTACACTACTTAGTCTGGATCCTGAACCTGATTCTGAAGCTCTCCAAGTTGTCCCATCCACTTACCATGATTACTTGGATTTATTTAGCAAGAAAGGGGCTGACAAGTTGCCACCTCACAGGCCATACGACTGCCCCATAGAACTTTTACCCGGGGCAAAAATCCCCTTTGGGCAGATCTATCCTTTGTCCAAGTTGGAGCTCTCCGTCCTCAAGGCCTACCTCCATGACAATTTGGAGAAGGGCTTCATTCGACCCTCCACGTCCCCTGCTGGGGCTGGCATATTCTTCGTTGAGAAGAAAGATCACACATTACGACCCTGTATTGACTACCTAAATAAAGTAACGGTCAAAAACCGCTACCCTTTGCCCTTAGTTCCGGAACTCTTTCAGAGACTGGGGTCGGCCAGAATTTTTACTAAACTGGACCACCGCGGGCATACAACCTCATCTGAATTAGGGAAGGCAATGAGTGGAAGACCGCCTTCCGAACCCGTTTCGGACACTTCAAATACTCGGTGATGCCTTTTGGGCTTTGTAACGCCCCAGCGACTTTCCAGCATCTGGTCAACGATGTGATCCCAGAATATCTGGACTTGTTCGTTATCATCTACCTAGATGATATTCTTATCTTCTCTTCAGCCCTGGAAGAGCACCGCAACCATGTCCGCAGTGTCCTAAGTCATCTCTGGAAGCGCGGATTATACGCTAAGGCGGAAAAGTGCGTTTTTGAACACCCCAGTATCCAGTTTCTCGGCCTCATTATATCTGTCACAGGCATCACAATGGACACTCAGAAAGTCTCAGCCATCCTGGAGTGGCCTGCACCAACAGACAGGAAAGGGGTCCAACGCTTTGTGGGGTTTTCCAATTTTTATAGGAAATTTATAAAGGGCTTCTCCGGCATAATAGCGCCCATCACGCAACTCACCAAGCAAGGCTCATGTTTTCATTGGTCTGCTGAAGCTCAAATGGCTTTTCAAACTGTTAAGGGTCTCTTCACCTCCGCACCTATACTGAGACATCCTGACTCTGGGCTTCCCTATGTATTGGAGGTAGATGCCTTAGAGACTACCATTGAAGCCGTACTATCTCAGAGACAGGGTTCCAAAGCACTGCTCAATCATGTTGCCTTTTTTTCCCGCTGACTCACAGCTCTGGAAAGGAACTACGATGTGGGAGACAGGGAATTATTGGCCATCAAATCTGCCTTGGAGGAATGGCGATACCTTTTGGAAGGAGCCGTGCATCCCATCTTGGTCTATACAGACCATAAAAATCTTGAGTACCTTAGAACAGCGAAAAGACCACGTCAAGTCCGCTGGGCACTCTTTTTTTCACACTTTCAGTTCTACCTCACATACAGGCCTGGGTCGAAAAACACAAAACCTGACGCACTGTCTCGAATGTTCCATGTCCCAGAAACCACTGTTTCCCCAGATACCATCCTTCAGCCACGGAACTTTTTGTTGTCCCAAGAAGACCTGCTCTCGCAGATTAGGCGGACCTTGGCTGGCCTCTCTGGGCCATCTGACCAAAGACTGATAGCAAGAGATGGTTTGTGGTGGCGTGGCAAACTTATTTTCATGCCCAAACAACAAAGACCAATGGTCCTGCGGCTCTGCCATGACCATAAACTAGCCGGATACTTTGGTGCGAGGAAAACCGCTGAACTGGTGTCACGTTCTTTCTGGTGGCCACTTGTGGGGGAGGACTGTCAGAGATACATTAACACCACACAGTTCCTGCGCTTGGATGTATAAACCAATAGGGTAGGCCTGACCAGAGATGCAGTTATATAAATATGCGATTTCCACTCTTTTATGTGCACTAGAAGATCTTGCTGCCCTCCTCAGGACCAAGGGAATCCGAAAACACTAGAGAAGGATATATGCTGGATGAGGCTCCTCCCTTCCCCCTCCCATCTTTTCGTTTCCCCTCCTTGACCCTTCCCCCCAGGGTCCCACCCATCTAAGGGGGAGGGTCCTGAGTCACTCAAACTCGGGTATTTAAGAGAGACAGCTCAGTTAATTGCTATGCTCTGAAGAAGAGGGTTCGCCCTGGGAACGCGTTAGCCTTGCGAATGATGCCATCTGGATCCTCCATAGCTGTGGTGGTGATAGACTGATGTCACTGTATACTACTTACGTGCCTTTGACACTGCTCCGCTTGTGAGTATATTTTATTTTGGATTTTAAATTTTAATAAATGGTTTTATGGTGTTGCACAAGGTCGGTGCGCCCCTCTCTTTTTTTTATCCTTCTCTAGAGATACATTAACTCCTGCTCCACTTGTGCAAGAAATAAGACCAGTAAGGCCAAGGCTTGGGGTCTCTTAAACCCTCTCCCTGTACCAGAACGACCCTGTTTTAAAATAGCAATGTTCCATGTTCCGGAAACCACTGTTCCCCCAGATACCATCCTTCAGCCACGGAACTTCTTCTTGTCCCAAGAAGACCTGCTCTCGCAGATTAGGCGGACCTTGGCTGGCCTCTCTGGGCCATCTGACCAAAGACTGATAGCAAGAGATGGTTTGTGGTGGTGTGGCAAACATATTTTCATGCCCATACAACAAAGACCAATGGTCCTGCGGCTCTGCCATGACCATAAACTAGCCGGACACTTTGGTGCGAGGAAAACCGCTGAACTGGTGTCACGTTCTTTCTGGTGGCCACTCGTGGGGGATGACTGTCAGAAATACGTTAACTCCTGCTCCACTTGTGCAAGAAATAAGACCAGTAAGGCCAAGGCTTGGGGTCTCTTAAACCCTCTCCCTGTACCAGAACGACCCTGTTTTAAAATAGCAATGTTCCATGTTCCGGAAACCACTGTTCCCCCAGATACCATCCTTCAGCCACGGAACTTCTTCTTGTCCCAAGAAGACCTGCTCTCACAGATTAGGTGGACCTTGGCTGGCCTCTCTGGGCCATCTGACCAAAGACTGATAGCAAGAGATGGTTTGTGGTGGCGTGGCAAACATATTTTCATGCCCATACAACAAAGACCAATGGTCCTGCGGCTCTGCCATGACCATAAACTAGCCGGACACTTTGGTGCGAGGAAAACCGCTGAACTGGTGTCACGTTCTTTCTGGTGGCCACTCGTGGGGGATGACTGTCAGAGATACGTTAACTCCTGCTCCACTTGTGCAAGAAATAAGACCAGTAAGGCCAAGGCTTGGGGTCTCTTAAACCCTCTCCCTGTACCTGAATGACCCTGGTCTAAAATAGCAATGGACTTTATTATCGAGTTACAACTTACGTGTAGTTGTCGACCGACTCACGAAAATGACCCACTTACTCCTTATGAAGGGCACCCCCACTGCCGCCGAGACTGCGGAAATCTTTGTAAAGGAAATAGTCCGCCTTCACGGAATCCCAACCAATATAGTATCGGACCGTGGGGTACAGTTCACCTCCCGATTCTGGGGAGCACTCTGCTCAGCTTTGGAGATTGAGTTGTCCTTCTCTACTGCTTATCACCCTCAGACGAATGGCCAAACTGAGAGGACGAATCAAACCTTGGAGCAGCATCTACGCTGCTTCTCGTCCTTCTCGCAGGATGACTGGGTATCCCTGTTACCACTAGCAGAGTTTTCATACAATAACTCCGTGCACTCCGCTACCAAGCAGTCCCCGTTTTGATCAAACTACGGCTATCATCCCTTATCTCTACCCAGTGTGGCACCAGAGGGTGTGGCACCAGCCGTGCATGAAACTGTCAAGTTCCTGGAAGGAAATCAAAAGTACCTGCAGGAAACTCTCTCCCAAACACAAGAACAGGATAAGAATGCCTTTGACAAGAAGAGGCGGGGAGAGCTGGAGCTTCTGCCCGGTGGCCAGGTCTGGCTGTCAACCAGGAATTTAAAAATGTCCTGTCCCTCTAAGAAGTTGGGTCCTAAGTTCATCGGTCCCTTCCCAGTGCAGAAAAGGATCAACCAGGTGGCATATAAGTTGGATCTTCCCTCTTCTTTACGCATTCACCCGGTTTTTCATGTCACGCTTCTAAAACCCGTGTCCGGAGGCTTCCCCTTGGGGGGGGGGGGCAATGTTAGGAGAAATCTGCACCTTTCTGTAGACTTGTGCGCGCCTGTGTGCATGCGCGCGCGTCCGGTGCACGTGCGCTCCCGAGCGAGCGCACTCGCCGGAAACTGTGCCAAAACGGCCCCATCTAAACCTGCAAAGCCCATCAACAAGTGCTGTCCGTTCTACAGCGTTTAGTGTGTTCCTGAGCAACTTGCTACCTGTTATCTATTCCAGTGACCCAGCTTGTCTTGACCCTATCTGATCTCCACCTGCATTGACCCCCAGTGTGCCACCGTACCTTGCTGCCCGCCTGTTGACGACTCTGCCTGCACCCAACTACTCTCCTGCCTGCACCTCCTGTACCGCATTGCCAGCTCCGTTGCCGACCCGGCCTGCACCACTACTCTACTGACTGCACAAGCTCTACCGGACCTCTCACACCACCACCAGTGAACCAGTCCAGCCCTCGTGCCCCTCTGTGCTCCCAAACTTCCTGTCTGTCCTACCAAGGGTTCCCGAACCAGAGCCGCAAGAGTGGTTGCTTCCTGCACAAGACAGACTCCACCATCAGGTGCGTGACAGTGAGTTTGGGAAAAGATTTTAATGAGATGGACAGCAACAAGCGAGAGACAGAAAAAAATATTTTAACAAAACATGAGATTACACATTCTAACATTCTTAAAAACAAAGATTATGAAATAGCAACATTGTTGCAGGGACAATTTGTTTGAGAGAAAGATACATTTCATCTCAACATGAAAAGGATTTCTTTAGGGAAGTTACAATTGTACCATTAGAATCAATGGCTGAAACTTGCAGTGGGCTATATAGCGCGAATTTGCCTTCTCAAGAAGGCATTATAGACAAGTGCAAATTTGCGAATTTACTATAGCGCCCTCTAAAAAAGGCATGGGAGTTAAAATGAGGAAATTTTCATGTCTGAGCATGCTCAGTTGTGCTGATGAATAATCAGGAAAAAAAGGGGAATTTGGCTCTTTTCAGACTTTCAATGATATTTCAGGTTATATATCACTTTTTTAAACAATTTAAAAGCAGATCTTCATTAAACAAGATACTACATTTTTAAGAACCATTTAGGTGATCATATCATGCTCCAAACATTATTTCCATGTGCAATTCCCTTGCTTCTACCAGTAGTTTTTAGTCAGTCACTGTTTGGGCGCTATAGTGAATTTGATTCTGGGAGTATTTTCTCCCTCAGGGCTTTAGTGAATTCCATTTTTGCGCTAATTAGCGCAAATATGCGATTCTGCGCGTTAAAATTCACACAAAGGCAGAATCGCGCTATAGTAAATGACCCCCATAGTGACAGATAGACCTGTAAACATCCACCCCCTCATTAGCAAATGGACAACAACTGTGTGCATAGAGCAGCAATCATCTCATGTTGCAAATATGGGGGTGGGATAACAATGCAAAGTTAAAATCTCATCGAAAAACATCTACTGCAAACAATAAGCATATATGGTAAAGTATAGAGGATCCAGCAATATATAGAAAAAAAACAAACAAAAAATCTCAAGAAGGAGTCATCAACTGCAAATGCGAGCATAATAGCAAGATAATGTCCAGAAAAATTTAAATGACAACATCCCATAAGGGATACCTGAATAAACCTGTAAGAAAATGTGCAAAACCAGATTTAGACATGTACGTAGAAAGGCACAGGAAGGTTGGTACAAAAAAATTATAAAATATGGAGGAATGCTGTATATAAATACTAACCTATCCTGTTTAGAAATTAAATAAATAGATCTGAAAAACACATTACTCTTGAAGTGGAAACTCTCCTTACTATAGAAAAAGATCCACATCATATTTGTGGTTCATTCCCACCGGAATGCTGGTGCAGAGGAGATAGATCCACCAGACCTCTCTTTCCAGTAACTTCCAGTGGGTGTCACCACCCCTAGGGGACACTCCAATGCGTTCCAAACCACAAAATCTAAAGGATTTCATATTACCCCCATGGGTGTATTTGAAATGCTTGGAGACATTGGCGAGTCCCTTATCATTGAGGTAGGAAGGACCATGAAAGTGCTCGCTAATGCGGGTGCATGAGGGACGTTTAGTGCATCCAACATATTGCATGTTGCAATCTGTACAGATTATCATATAGATGACTTCACATGGGGGGGGGGGGGGGGGGGCTTTTCACCTGCTCATGCATGTGATTTTACTTGTCTAACTTTTTTTTTTTCACTTGCTTTTAATTTCAGCTGTGACTATGTGCTGGAAGCCTTCTATTTGTTCTTGTGTGTGTTTTATGCCAGTACATTTGCACAGGGTACGTTGATTCAAGTTCAGGACTGTGAAACCCTTGCACAAAAAAGCATTTGTTTTGCATGATCTTTGAGGGATGTCTCTTCAGACTGACCCTTGACACTATTGTAGAGGATGCTTCAGTGGTGACTTTTGTTTATCCTTTAAGGATGCTGTGACAACTTGCATCTCCAGCACTTGGGTGCTGTTGGTGTTACAGTACTCCCTGTCACCTATTTGATTTAAAACCTCTAACTTTCCTTTGTCTTCACACAGATCTCCATCACACCCCTTAAGACAGTGGTTCTGAACTCCTGTCCTCAGGACTCACTAACAGACCAGGTTTGCAGGATAACTGAAATACATCACAGGTGATATCATTTACTGCTCAGTGATTGCAGTATTCTAGTCTGCATCACCCCAAGGTAATACGTAAAATCTGGCCTGTTAGTAAGTTCAGCGGACAGGAGTTGAGAACAACTGCCTTAAGGTCTTCTTAAGTGTTGTTGCTCCAGTTTGTGTGGAATAATTGTATAAGGGGTTTTACTTTAACCTGCTTTCTGCACCCAATCCCAAAGTGAGCACTGCTCCATCTTGGATCTCAAATCTTTAAATGTATTAATTTGAGAAATTCTGCATGGCATTTACCAAATCTGTCATAGCCTCATCTCACCAAAGAACCTGTGGACATTATGGATGCATGCCTGCCTGTCCCCATTCTTCCCAAACATTGTTTTTCTATATTTTTTAACTGTGTGCCTATACACTACCCTTTTCACCAATATACTAACTTCATTACTTCCTGCTCTGCCCTTGTCGGATACTTAGATAACATATGGGAGGGTACAGTTGCTGTGGAGTCTGTTGGACATCGCGGCTTGACTGTCCAGATGTTACAGCGGTTTGGGAAAAAAGTCACTAAAAATGATTGTTTGAGAGCTTTTCTGGTTCTGGACACAGCTTAACCAGAGTTTCCTTACACAGGAAATACTTCTGACATTCCATTCTCAGATTTAAGCGCTGTTTTGTTTTTTGCAGTAGTCCCATTTAACATATTTTTTTTACTCAGGTTTCAGCAACACAACATTCGGTCATCGTGGGACAAGTCAATCAGGTCCATGAACAGATCATTTGTCACAGTTTTGGCATCCCAAGCTTGATGGCTCCAGAAGAGTCCTTCCTTCCTGCCTTTAAAAGAATTCTCATGTTCCATGCCAGCCTTTTGGGCTGGGAACTAGTCCTGGGAACCCTGTTGTAGGGGACTTGGTCGGTGGAAGAGTCTCCCAATTAACATCCTCAAGCTTTAGACACTTTGGCTGTTTCTACAGCATTGGACAATCCTGCTAGAGTCATACGATCCAGACTTGGACAACGGCACAGTGGTGGTGTACATCAACATTCAGGGAGAAAGCCTTCCCATTTCTAAAGGAGTAGATCAGATCCTGTTCTGGTTAGAACTTATTTGCTAAGGTTAGGTCAGATGGGCATATTTACTTTAGTTTGCAACCCTTGAAACCAGGGGAGTGGTCTTTTCACCCTAGGTATTCCAGGACTTGTCAGGTGGGGGGAACGCCAGCTTGAAAAACAAAATGAACAGGTTTGTCACCCCATGTACAGGGATCTGTGCCTTTCCTACCCAGATACTCCTTCCTCATCTGTTTTGCAGGATTGAGATAGAGGGCAATCTGGTGATCCTCCTTGGTCTGAATTGTTCCAGGTAGATGTGGTATGCTGACCTGGTAATACTTGTGGCAGATGTTTGGGAACCTCTTTCTCGAGACAGTTTTTGTCATTCTACTTCATGATCGTTAGTTTTAACAGAATAGCTGTTGAAGTCTATGTTCTAAGAGACAAGGACATCTCTAATATGTATTTCCTACGATGCTACAGCTAGTATACTTTCCTTGTTGCCTAAGGTAGTTTCTATTCTTTACCTCAATCAGGACATCATTCTCCCATCTCTCTATCCTGCCGTGGTTCACCAAAAGGAAATTACCTCCATTGTCTGGATGTGATTCAGGCTATATGAGTCTATTTCTCAGCCATTGTTTCTTTGAGAAGCTTATTTTTTTGGTTTCCGTATGGAATCTGTAAGGGTACCTGGATGTTCTGTTTAACATATATAGGTGACTCAGGCAGGCCATCATCCAAAATTATGGTCTTTGGGATTGGGTTCCACCTTTTCCTTTCAAGGCGCAATCTACTAGATGTGAGATTGCTTCTTGCTCTTTTTGGTATCATGCAGCTTTTCCAGTTTTCAAGCACACACCTTCTGTTTTTGTGTTTGACCACGCAGGTATTCAGATCTCCTCTGATACCAGCTTCAGGTGTTGGGTCCCTCTGGCAGCTCTTGTTAGCCTTTGTTGCTATGTTGCTCACCCCTCTGTTAGACTGCTTTGGGAAAGTACCCTGCCGTTTTGAGGCATGTGACCTGGTATGGTTCAGGAGAGGGAGGGGGGGTCTGCAGACGTGTGTCCCGCCCCCCACCTTTCCTGCATGCTTTAATAAAGGTTTGGTGTGGATTTTTTTTGAGGGGGGAGGGAACCTCACGCTAATTTTTTTTTTTGTTGGTGTGACGTCTCCCTTAAATCCATACGAGACCTAAGGGTCTCGTATGGATTGCCATGTTTTTTTTACTGGCAGACTCATTTGTTTAAATTCTGCTGTCAGCCGGGAATCCTTCAGCTGTCAGCAGAGACAAGTCATTGGTTTTTAGGACGCCAGCGCATGCCAGCTCCTACCAACCAATATAATTGGCAAGGCAAAAATGCACCAAAAAAAAAAAACGTGTTTTTGGTGCGTCTCTATTGCAGTCTATGGGGCACAAAAGTGTGCTGCATTGCACCAGACTAGCACAGGCCCCTTTTCCAAAATTGCTCCCTCCTCAGTTGCATTGATGTGAATACACACCATTGAAAACAATGTGATTTAAATTGTCATGTGATTCTTTGCAACTGAAATCCCATCTGAAATTATACTAGTATGAACCAGGCCTAAATCAGTGGTTGTTATAATGGTAATACTATATTTTTAAAAGTAATGCTGTAAAAGTATGCTTTTTGGAAGCCTTGTGTTTTCAATTCATCCTCACTAACAGCAATGCAAAGGTAAAAAAAAACAGATGAAGCATGTCTCTATATAACAGGCTGCACCTAATGCATTGCAAAGCTATGCCATTCTATAACCACATAATGAACTTTAAATGCATTTTCCAAACGAAATACTATTACAGTAAAACCTTGGATTGCGAGCATAAATCGTTCCAGAAACATGCTTGTAATCCAAAGCACTTTATACTATATCAAAGCGAATTTCCCCATAAGAAATAATGGAAAATCCGATGATTCGTTCCACAACCATTTATTCATAAATCTTTCAGTTTATAGTCCATATAAAAAGTTTATAGCAATGTGATAGGTTGTGTAACCCTAAAATGTCCATACACAAATGGCAGCTTCCACAAAGGCATTAGAAGCAAAATCCAAGAGGAGCTACAGAATATAAAAGAGACGAGAGGCACCTCTAAGTGTAGCAATATGGTTAAATTTAAAGAAACTGATATGGTTGATGATTAAAAGAGGCACGTCTAAGTATGCAGGCATCTGGAGTAAAGCTGTCCACATAGACCACCCTCCACATCGCCGGCTCTAACCACTGTCAGTCTGCAATCATGACTGAGAAGACTACCCTGCAGTAGGGCAATCTGAACACAAGGCTCGTGGAGTGCAGTGTGGAAGGGATGAAGTTGCTGGCGGTGCGGAGGATGGTCCATGTGGACATCGTTACCCCCAGATTACTTATATGTGCCTGTTTTAATCATCAACCATGTGAGTTGCTGAATGTTGTACCTTCACTTCCCGCCCGGCGTATAGACAAATGACGTCCGGGCGGGTGGCTCATTATCCTGACTGGACATCTATTGACATCCTCAGGATAATCCGCGATCGCGCGCCCCTGGGGGCGCGCATGGTGGCGATCGGTGGTGCCGTGGGTCAGTCTGACCCACCGCATTACCGACCGAGGTAAAAGGCTTCGATCTGAAGCCTTTTACCATGTGATCAGCCGTGACCAATCACGACTGATCACAGTGTGAATAGGAAGAGCCGTTTATCGGCTTTTTCTCTGCTCAGGTCTGCAGACCTGAGCAGTGGAGAGCCGATCGGCTGCTCTCCTGACAGGGGGGGGGGCTGCGCTGAATGTTTATCAGTGCAGCCACCCTCAGGATCACCCCCACTGGACCACCAGGGAGCCGGATCAGAACCACCAGGGAGCCCCCCTCCCGGACGTCGCAATGAGGCCGCCCAGGACCACCAGGGAAGGTGCACAGAAGCCGACCAGGACCACCAGGGAGCCCCCACTAGACCACCAGGTAAGGGCAATATTATGCACTGTAGGGATGGCATTGTGTCCATGTATGATGCCTGCCAGTGCCATCCCTAACAGTCCTTGTTTCACCAGTGCCCACCACTGCCACCTATAAGTGCCCACCTGTGCCACCTATCAGTGACCACCGGTGCCACCTAAAAGTGCCCACCTGTGCCACCTAAAAGTGCCACCCATCAGTGCCCAGTGCCACTTATCAGTGCCGCATATCAGTGTCCATCAGTGCCGCATATCAGTGCCACGTATCAGTGCCCGTCAGTGTTGCTTGTCAGTGCCGCCCATCAGTGCTGCATATGTGCCCCATCATCAGTGCAACCTTACCAGTGCCACCTCATCAGTGCCAATCTGTACTGCCTCATCAGTGCCCGTCAGTGTAGCCTCATCAGTGCCCATCAGTGTAGCCACATCAGTTCCCATCAGTGAAGGAGAAAATGTACTTTATACAAACTTTTGTGACAGAAACAAAGAAAAATGTTTTTTTCTTTTCAAAATTTTCGGTCTTTTTTTTTTTATAGCACAAAAAATAAAAACCACAGGGGTGATCAAATACCACCAAAAGAAAGCTCTATTTGTGGGAACAAAATGATAAAAACTTTGTTTGGGTACAACGTCGCACGACCGCGCAATTCTCATTCAAAACGCAACAGCACTGAAAGCTGAAAATTGGTCTGGGCAGGAAGTGTTCTAAGTGCATGGTATTGAAGTGGTTAAATGTAACCATATTGCTACACTGTGAGGTGCCTCTCTTCTCTTTTATACTCAGTTGTGACATGAGACTAACTACTTGTATATCAAGACTATCGCTTGTATATCAAGTCAAAATGTATTTAAAAATTGTGCTTGTCTTGCAAAACGCTCTCAAACCAATGTTTTACGGTACTATTTAAAACATCCATGTCTCTTTCCTATAAGACCTTACCTTTTAGGAAATGGTCATCATGGAGAAATCAGCATAAAACCCCATTAGTAGCTGTCACATTGCATATTCTTTTTTTATTAACTTGAATGTTAAAGCATATTTTAATTATCCACTTTACAGAGCTGACCTTGTGTAATATTGCTTTACTGAAAACAAAATGCATTTAGTCACCAGTTCTCGCTTTTTGTACGTTGAACAGATGGTGCAGGGTAGGGGGGAATATTGGTGCTGCATAAAGCAGGTGTTTGTATGGGAAGCTTTGGTGTGTGTGCCTGTGTATGTGTGTGTGTGTGTGTGTGTGGGGGGGGGGGATAATGCCCAGGGTTATTATGGTGTGCACTCTGAAATCAGTTGCATGCTTTGACACTTCAGTGTCTTCAGGAATGATAAACTAAAAAAAACAAAAAACAAACTGCATCTAACACGATCATGGATGTGGTGGCTGCATTAGTTTTCTTTTTTTCTCTGTTATTTTCACCTGCTGAGGCTGCCAGAAACACACATACTGTTTTTGGATGATAAATGATCAAGAGGAATTTTTTTTGTACTGGCACTTGGCCTGAAAAAAGAAAATGAATACAGCATTGGCTAGCGCTATCACGCTTTCTATATAATGTGTGGGAACACATTCAGTGATAGCAGCAGCCACACGTTATATATTGTATTTAAGTTGCAATGCACAACATCATCATTATTTTTTAAATACAGCTACCAAATCTACGGAGGGGTAAGTTGCAATATATGGTTTATATACACTTTAGGGTACCTGTCTCGGTAAGGTAATGTTTCTGCAATGCTATATATTTTAAAGACAGGTTTGTGTTAAAGTCAATAAACAAAACGAATGCGCAAACCATGCTGCAACATGGAGAGTGGCTGCCAATATTAAAATGTGTTGCCACACAGTAGATATTAAATAAAGTAAATAAATGTGGCGCTTACTTAAATAAATAACAAAGTAAACAATAATTTATACAAGACAGTAAAAAAAACATGAATGTGCAAATAAGCGTGAGCAAATTACTCAATTCATTAAACGCAATAATGCAGATAGCAATAATACAAAGAGTGCTTGTGCATAAATAATACTCCACAGTATACGATGTGAACACTTTTGTATTATTGCTATTTGCATTATTGCATTTAATGAATTGAGTAATTTGCTCACGCTTATTCACACATTCATGTTTTTTTACTGTCTTGTATGAATTATTTGTTTACTTTGTTATTTATTTGAGCAATGGCCTGTACACATGTTCCAAAAATCGGACGAAAAATCCCGCTTTCGAAGCGATCGTACGATAATCATATCGTTAGTACAGAGCTTTCGAGAGCCGATCATGACAGTTCATCCGATATTATCCGATCGGACAAACACGAACATTTTTCTCGTGCGATACCAGATTGTACGATTTTCATTTAATCAGTCGTCCAAAAATACAATACAAATACACTACATCACATCACTTCCTATTTTTTATTCTGTCGTACGAGAATTTTCTTGACTTTGGTAAACTCTTCCGATTCGATCTGAGATTAGCATGCAAAAAAAAAACATGATCTGTCATCCGATTTTCGGATCGTGTGTACGGGCCATTAGCACCACATTTATTTACTTTGTGTTAAAGTGGGATTCCAGACATTTTTTTGTTTTTGATAGGAAAAGGATTGAAGCGTGCTCTCTGTATCCTCATTGGGATGGTTTTCCTAACGTTCTGTTCCAGTGATCACCTGTCACAAGGTAGAAAGTGAAAGGGAATCTTCCAAAAGATTACAGTGTACCACTGACAAAGGCTCTAATCTTTCCTTGCTTTAGAAAAAAGAAAGGAGGGATCGCACCAGGGAGGGACAAAGACAGCAAATTCAAGCAAAGTTGTAAAAGAATATATTTAAACCTATGCATTTTAAAAGTAATGGAAATGCATCAAAACACATGTGAGCGCATGTTGACATGCTATACAAAGTGCATTGCGACACGCGTTGGTGTGTGATCTGATGGTTTTCCATTGCTTTAAATAGAAAACACATCAGAGGTAAGAACGCATAGGTGTAAACAGGTCCAAGAAGTTTGGAGAACCACCTTGAAGGACTCAAGTATTTGTGTATTGAATAAGAACATTATATGATGCAATCAGAATATGGAAACATTTCATGAATTGTGTGTATTGTGGAAGTTTTAATGAAATATGGTCAGTGATCTGAAAACCTAATTATTGGTCTTCTTTTAAATTAGAAAAGAGTTCTTTAACCACTTACTGAATGTACAGCTACAGCTTCCATATATGTATTGTAATATTTAAATGGGTTTGGGGAATACTGCGCTACCTAGTGGTGTGTATGGAAGCAGCTGACACAACAACAGACAAGGTTGTAAAGAATGGGGAACAGAGAGTGCAGTGCTAGGTCAGAAGTATTCTTAAGATAAACCAAACATGAGTATACAATTAAATATACACCAATGGCAAGTGCTCGCTTTCAATGACCATACATTAATGTCCTTTAGAATGCTTGCTTTCAATGACCATACAGTAATGTCCTTTTAAAGTTCATGTGTAAATATATACGGTAACTACGGTAGATACACAGGGAAGTAAAGCTGATGCAGTGTACTGTTCCAGATTGAACTTGGGTAACCAGTGACAGGTGACTTGATAATCAGGTGCTAGAGGTGGTGATGATCCAAAAAAGGTGAGTGAATGTACTTACCAGAAGCTGGTAAAGTACCAGCACAGAGGATGCCAAATCAGATGATCCAGGGGAGATAAAGTGACGTCATGGTGCTCAGTGCTCAAGTGAGTGCTCAAAAATTCGTGACCATCTCATAGTATGTGTGTGTGCTTACCAGAAATCAATGGTATGAAAGCGGGAAGTACAATGGTTTCCTATGGGTGACTTCCTTCTTGGTCTGCGATGGTACCGGGGTTCCTCCAGAGGGTTCCTATGCCTCTTCAGTATGCGGTGAAATCGCTCCCATGCGGTTTGGTTAAAATGAGAACAAGGGAAAACTCCATAGCGTAATTCAATTTCTCACAGAAATTTATTAAATACAGATTAAGAACACTTACATTTAATAAATAAAGATGAGCTCATCAGTAAAAAATGCGAGCAGCAGTGTGTCAGGGGACAGGACCCAACGCGTTTCGTTTGCTAAAAAACGTCTTCAGGGGTGTCCCTGACACTCTCTGTTCCCCATTGTAATATTTAAATGTTTGCCTGGGGATTCAAGTTGCCAGGGCATACCCAGTACATCCCACAATGTCCCTTTGATGTGTTCCTTCTCAGCAGGTTTTATTATTGAATGGCTTAGGTCACTGTATTTAGTGTAGGTTGGCCTAGTCCAGTGGTTCTCAACTCCAGTCCTCGGGACCCCCCAACAGGCCAGGTTTGCAGGATAACTGAAATGCATCACAGGTGATATAATTTGCTGCTCAGTGATTGCAGTATTCTAGTCTGCATCTCCCCAAGGTAATACTTAAAACCTGGCCTGTTGGTGCGTCCTGAGGACTGGAGTTGAGAACCACTGGCCTAGTCTTTGCACACACTGCTGTCAACAGTACTTTCTTCAATTTCAGCCAGCTTTCAATTGTACAAAAAATTTAAAAGGATCTAGGCAACCTCTTAGCAACAGCTTTGATTGTCTCATGGATTTTAAAACCTGATAGTAGGTTGCTTTTACCAGTGTTTTCTGGTTTCTAATCAAGTGTACCTGCAAAGTAAGAGTTGTAATATTTGCATGTCCCCCTAGCCCAGTGGTTCTCAACTCCGGTCCTCGGGACCCCCCAACAGGCCAGGTTTGCAGGATAACTGAAATGCATCACAGGTGATATAATTTGCTGCTCAGTGATTGCAGTATTCTAGTCTGCATCTCCCCAAGGTAATACTTAAAACCTGGCCTGTTGGTGGGTCCTGAGGACTGGAGTTGAGAACCACTGCCCTAGCCAAACCTCTAGACCACTGCTCCTTTCAGTTGAAATCTTCTGATGTCCACAGGGGAACTAACACTTCCAGAAATGTCAATCTCCTCGGTACCATACAGCTCTCACTGTTTTTTCATTCTGTTTTCTACTTCACTACTTTAAAGCTGGGTGCACACTCGCTTAACCAGCGGGCGGGCCAAAAAAGCTCAAAGATTCCTGTATCCACACAAGCGAGGTTGATGCAGAAATCTCCCCCCCATGCTACTGTATTCTGACAGCGGGACTCCTCCCGTCAGAATACACTGATCAGCGCTGCCATTTTAATGATGAGCTTCTGTAAAACAGGGAGGGCCACACACAACAACATTCAGCCAGATGCTACTGAGCCTTAGTCTATGTTTCCACTATTGCAGCCCCAAAGTTGCACAATTTCGAGTACAGCTTTGATTCAACTTTACGCTCTCTGGATCAAAGTCACATCAAAAGTTGTATCAAAGTAGTGCAGGTACCTTTTTAAAGTCGCTGATTTTCAAAGTCGCATGGATGGGAACCATTAAAATCAATGGGCTGTGACTTGTCATGCAACTTTGTGCCCAAAGTCGCATTACAGGTCATACCAGTGTAAATGGTATAGGGTATACACTATAAGAAAATTGGGTGAACGATCGTCCGATTCTCCTCGTTTCACAGCAAATCGGAAATGATGAACAAAAATTCTTACGAAAATTCTCGTACGTCTTTCTTTTCTGATTTTTCTTGTACAAAATAATTTACAAAAGTGGTACACTTTAAACAAAAATCGGCGTAACTACAGTGTAGACCTCAACCTAAATAACATTGGCTAATTATGTGAAAATGAGGTATGAAATCAATAATACAATCTCAATATAAAGTGCTAATGCAAATCAAAATGTAAATAGTTCAAACATGTTCAGTATATTCAGTTTATTATAGCAAAAAGTAAAAAATATTGTTCTTTTTTCAAAATTGTCGCTCTTTTTTTGTTTATAGTGCAAAAAAATAAAAACCACAGAGGCGATCAAATACCACCAAAAGAAAGGGCTATTTGTGGGAAAAAAAGGACGCCAAGTTTGTTTGGGTACAACATCGCACGACCGCGCAATTGTCATTCAAAGAGTGACAGCGCTGAAAACTGAAAATTGGTCCGGGCAGGAGGGGGGGTTTAAGTGACCAGTAAGGAAGTGGTTAAGCACTTCTGCACTTGCGAGACAAAAAATGTAGTATATTTGCTCACCTGCCCCTGCGGGAAACAATAGGTGGGGAGAACCATTAGGACTTTTTCTATTAGGGTGAATGAACATATCACCAACATCTTGAAGGGCAAAACTAACCATAGTGTCCCTAAACAATATTTGAAATTTCACGACAAGAACCCTATGGGGACCACATTTTGCGGCATCAACAAATATGTCCCCCCATGGAGAGGAGGGGACCTAAGGCGTGGGGTATCCCAACGTGAAGTCTTTTGGATCTATGAACTAAAGAGCTTCTTTCCATACGGCCTAAACCTAGATTGGGACATCAATTCTTTCATCAACAAATCCTAAATCCATAGGCATGCGCACATAGGGTGGCAGGTGTGCTTGGGCACACCCTAATCTCCCTATATTGTGCAGATTACCCCTGCTGCCTGGCTGTAGAGAAAGGAATGGGGGAATCTCTGTCCTCAGTCCCTTTCTCTGTCTCAAAAGTGAGACATCAGGGGTCTGTTTAGACCCCTGATATTTCATCAAAGGCCCCCAGCAGGGCTCCTAAATAAAATTGTAAAAAAATAATAAAATATAATATTTAAAAATTTTTTTTATATTAACATTAATTTTATATATCACAATCAAACTGATCTTATGGGATGTTAAGATTTGCCTAAATTCTTATTGTTTACCCCTTTTTATTATGCGTGGCACCTATATTGTAGCCTACACTTCATAATGAGGCTTAGCTATGTTAGCCTACATTCAGTAAAGACACTTCCAGTTTCACCTTATCATATAAAAGGAAATTTTCACTCGTTATCGTTAAGCGAGATGTGGAACGCACGCCAGTCCACCGGAAGTGGGGCGTGAGACACACACCGCGCCGCCATCTTGGAGAAGGCGGAAGTGACGGCGGCCACACTCATTATGTTTTAATTGTTGTTTTAATTGGTGCTTATTATTATTTTCCTTATTGATCTTAAGTTTCGCCTAAATTCTTATTGTGTATTCTTTTTTTATTATGTGTGGTTTTTACACACATTTTATAATGTGGCTATGTTATCCTACATTTAGTGAAGACACTTCCGGTTCCACCCTGTTGTGTTAAAATAAATTGTCATTCACTACCGGAAGTGAGGTGTGGTACGGTCACGCTCATTGAATTCTGTCTGTTGTAGGATATATAAGCACGGCTTTTTGGGGGGTCGGTAACCCCAGATGACGTCTATGAGGACGAAACGCATCGGGTGCAGCTGACCCCAAATCGCTGTGCTGTATCTTGTTGTGCCAGCTATATTTATATTAATGAGCTCGTATCGTTTTTGGAAAGTGCATTTCTTTGTTAAAACTTTCTGCTTAAGTATTATGCTATGCAGAGTCCCTTTTTTGGCATGCACCACTGTTCCTTTGGAGTATACTTTAAAGAGTGTACATGCGGATAGGACCTCTCCATATTTCCACGGCATAACCTCTGTATATATCTGGATGTTAGACGTGCCCTCTGGACATCTAATCCAAGGAATTCATCTCTCCCAATATATTCAGGCTTGAATATATTGGCTTTCTGGTAAGCCTTGCATTCTTACGGTGGTGGATTACACTGGGATTCGCATGCCACACTTTTAAGTGCACTTCATTCATTTGAAGCCTATGATCTGCTTGACAGTGATGATTCACTAGAACTTTGTGGATGAACTTGTTTTTGCACTTTTCATTGCACGTTTTGCACATTTTGTGCACACTTTTTGCTTCATTTGCACAATCATGGAATATATATTTACGGACTATTTTTATGATACTGAACATGTTTGAAATATTTACATTTTGATTTGCATTAGCACTTTATATTGAGATTGTATTATTGATTTCATACCTCATTTTCACATAATTAGCCAATGTTATTTAGGTTGAGATCTATAATGTAGTTACGCAGATTTAAGACAATAGTTTGGTTGTTGTGTGGCAGCTGACCTGTTTCATTCCCACACTTAGCGCAGTATTTTACTCCAAATTAAACGAAAATCGTTCTGTTCTCATATGAGAAAAAAACTGGAGTTTGTCCCTTCCGGAATTTTCCTACGAAAATTCTGAATCATCTGTTGAAAGTTGTGTACACACTATACGAAAATCATACGAAAATTCTTTGGGTGAAAATGTTCGCCCAATTTTCTTTTTGTGTGCACAAGCCTTTAGTGTATAGTGATGATTGTAGACTGTGAGATGAGACCCCCAGAGCACTTCCAGCTACACTGACAGTAACCCCCCCCGATCCCTTCTGCTTTGGTAGTCTT
>BLSH010512949.1:498043-530476 GCA_018402905.1 Glandirana rugosa | reverse complement strand
TAGTAATTACACTTGCCCTGCCCCCCCCCCCCCCACACACACACACACACTCCCACACACTCCCCCACTCCCTCCTGGGTCCCGTGTGAATTTTTCTTTTTTTATTTCTTCATTTTCTCATGGATTAGGATGTACAATGCATCCTTACTGATGAGAGAACACTGGGCAGGGACCTATGATCAGCTCCTCCCATCCTGTATATGCCTACTGGCTACACCTAGCACAGGACTCCTCCCTGAAAGTGATGTCACTAACTTTCAGTAACCACACCCACTGGCTGATTTTACACTCAGGAGGAAGTAGAATTGAAGCCATGTGATTACACTGGATACTGCAAAATAAAGGTCGAAAAATTGGGATTTTTTCATTTTGAGGCATAAGGCTGAACTTAGCTCACATTAATGATTGCAGGGGAGAATTTAAGTGTTAGGGAGGACTTCCACTTTAATTGATTGTTTTGTTTCCTATAAAAATAACAAGCATGTTATACTTACCTGCCCTGCTGCAGTGGATTTGCAAAGAGCAGCCCAGATCCTCCTCTTCTCGGGTCCCTCTTCGGTGTTCCGGGCCCCTCCCTCCTCTTTAGTGCCCCCACATCACCCAAGCCGAGTCACAGCTCCCTGTATCCATTCAGACATGGAGCCCCGCCCCCTCTCTCCCCTGATTGGCTATCTAACTTTGACAGCAGCGGCAGCCAATGGTGCTGCTGCTGTGTCTCAGCCAATCATGAGGGAGAATTGGGATGGCTGAGACACTTGTGGACATCACTGGACAGAGAGGGACCTCAGGTAAGTATGAGGGAGGCTTCTGCACACAGAAGGCTGTCACTGGGATCAGTTAGATCTCTTATGGCCCCTCACAGTTAGAACGTGCCTAGGGAGCACAGTAGACCCGTATATCGCCCCCTGCTGGTTAACCCCTTCACTGCCAATGACATTTACCCAGTAATCAGTGGATATTTAAATATCTGATCCCTGTATAAATGTTATTGATCTCAAAAAAGTGTCAAAAATGTCCAACATGTCCACTGCAATATCACAGTCCTGATAGAAATCGCACACCGCCATTACTAGTAAAAAAAAAAATAGTAAAAACGTCATAAATGAATTCTCATGGTTTATGAAAAACTTTTGCGCAAGCCAATCAAAAAACGCTGACCGTGATTTTTGTTTTACCACAAATATGAGGAAGAATATATATTGACCAAAACTGCTGAATAAATTTGCTTTTTTACATTTTTTTTTAGGTATGTATTATAGCAAAAAGTAAAAAAAAATTGTTTTTCTCTTACGTTCACTGACAGACGCAGCTCTTCATAACACGTGGGGTTTTATGTCGTCCTATCAGGAGTGACTAGGCAAAACAGAAATAAAAGCAACAGGGATAGGCTAGCCCCTCCCAGGGGGCCGTCCTCACCTGAGCATAAAACCCCCTGCTCGCCAATGGCATTCAGTTTTGTTTGCCTAGTGCAAAGGAGTGGACTGGGTTCCCTCTGGGACCTGCGTTTTTGTGCTGAAGTTTTTCCTATGAAGACTGCTATCAAGAAGCCGGCTGGTGGCATAGAGTGGATATCACGAATCCAAAACTTTCCCCAGCCCAGCCTAAGCAGGGTCATGCCGCGCAGGGCCTGTTCCGTGCGGGCGGCCAGTGGTTAACCCCACTTGTGCCCAGGGTTTGGCGCATGCCTCTCCAGTGGCCTGGCCAGCAGCAATCCTTCTCTGTGTGGGGGGAACAGTCTGCTACGGGTGGCTACCCGAATCGCCCTTCGGAGTGGTGAGTGGACCCCCTCCCCCGCCCCAGGGCGCGGCGAGCGGCATCCTGGCATTTGGTGGGTAGCCTTCCTGAGTAGGGGTATGCCGGACGGTGTTGCGCTGCCCCCCACCCACCCCCACCGCTTTGTGCGGCGCCGCGCCTTCCGGGAAGTATGCCGACTGTACCGGTCGTTTTTCGCCGCTGGGCGGCGAACGATGGTTTGCACGCCACCGTTCTGCCACCATTTTGTGGTGGATGGGTGCTTTTTTTACAGAAGCAGTGGCCATTTTCTTGTAGTCCATGCGGTTCTTACTGCTCTTGGGCGGCCACCGGTGGTCATTGGTGGTACTGCGGCCTCTGTAAAAACGTGCTGCAAAGGTTTTTACTTCCTCTTTCTCTGGAACAGCGTGGCTGACACACGTGCGGTACAGGTCCTGGCTGGGCAGGCATTACGGAAGAAGCAGCAGGTATAGCTGGCCTTCCTGGGGTGCTGGTGGTGGTGGGCTTAATCTTCCCGGTCTTTACTGGCTGATTGCGGGCGGAGGTGGTGGTATGGCGGGGGGGGCTTCCCAAGCAGCATGATGGCTGAGGGTGGTGACGCTGTGGCTATGGTCCCTGCAGGGCCCTCCATGGAGGTGCCAGTGGAGCAGCGTCCGGCACCGGAACCCATGGTCTCCTTGGACCAATTACGGGCGGTGTTTGCAGAATTCCTTCCCCGGGTGGGCACGGCTCTGGCTCCGGAGCCCCCCAAGAAGCGCCCACTCCCCTGTGTATCCTCGGGGGAGAATTTGGATCATTAGGTGGCCTCAGTGGCCACAGGGACCCCTGTGGAGTTTTCGGAGGTCGAGTTGGTCCTCTCAGATACTGAGGAGGATCAGGGGGCCTCAGTGGCGCGCGACAAGGTGATTGTGGCGGCGCTGATCGCGAACATTCGCCAGGCTCTGCGACTTGATCAGTCAGGGGAGTCGCAGACATCCACTTATGTGTGTGGGTCTATGAAGCCTCCTAGGTCTTCTAAGGCTTTTCCTTATGATCAGTTTTTTGAGCGGGCAGTTTTTAAGGAATGGTTATCTCCAAAAAATTCCTTCACCCTGCCAAAACACTTTGCGGTGCGCTATCCCTTTGAGGAGGTGTTCATTAAGCGCTGGGCTTCCCCTTCGGTGGACCCGCCGGTGGCCCGCCTGAACAAGGCTACTACCCTTCCGTTGGAGGGCTCACCTTCCTTTAGGAATGCGGCTGATCGCCGTACGGAGTCGGTGTCTAAAGCATTTTTTTTTGGTGGCAGGTTCTGCCATGCGGCCGACTCTGGCGTTTGCTATGGCAGCTCAATCTCTTTTTGAGTGCGCCACCTCTGTGCGCACTAATCTGCGTTGCAGTTGTGGGCAGGGTGAATTGCAAAAGGTTCATCACCTGGTGGAGGGGTTACATTACTTGTGTGACTCCCTGTTGGATATCATGCCTATGCTGTCCAAAATTTCCGCTTTTGCGGTGGTCATCAGGCGGGTGTTGTGGCTGCGTTCCTGGTCAGGCGACCAGGCGTCTAAAAAGGGACTCACAGATCTCCCCTTTCAGGGGGGTCATTTGTTTGGACCGCAGCTGGATGAAATCATTAAGAGTTTCACAGGGGGGAAGAGCTCTTTTCTCCGAGAGCCCAAGCGGCGGGATGTTCGCCGCTGACAGGGCCCTGTTACTTCCGGGCAGAAGAAGTTTTTTCGTGCCCCGGCAGGGACGGGCTCCAAGTCCGGTAAGGCCTTGGCTGGATCCGGTAAAAGGACTTGGCAGCGTAAGCCCCGCAAGGCAGAGGATAAGTCCTCTACCGCATGACGGATTGCCCCCACCCATCTCTCGGGTGGGGGGCCGGTTGCTGGAATTTGCGGTCACTTGGTCCGCTCGTGTCTCCGATCGGTGGGTACTAGAAGTGGTGTCCACCGGGTACCGGATAGAGTTCAGCTCTCTACCCCCAGACAGGTTTTTTCCCTCAAACTTGAGACTCCCTCAGGGGCGTCGGGAGGAGCTTTTGGGCACGATCCAGTCTCTTGCGGATCAGGGGGTGATCATGCCAGTTCCTCTGGAGGAGAGGTTCTGCGGTTTTTACTCGAACCTCTTTGTGGTGCCCAAAAAGGGCGGTGTCAGGCCGGTGCTGGACCTAAAGGCTCTGAACTGTTTTGTGCAGGCAAAAAAGTTCAAGATGGAGTCCATTCGCTCGGTCGTGGCCGCCTTGCGTCAGGGAGAGTTCTTGGCGTCCTTGGATATCAAGGACGCCTACCTGCACGTTCCCATCTGTCTCAGCCATCAGCGCTTTCTGCGTTCGCAGTGGGGGACCTGCACTACCAGTTTGTGGCCCTTCCTTCCGGGCTGGCCTCTGCTCCCAGGGTGTTCACCAAGGTGTTGGCTTCGGTCCTTGCGCTGATGAGACAGCGAGGTCACGGGGTGGTAGCGTACCTCCACGACCTGCTCTTGAGAGCGGAGTCAGCTGTGTCCCTGGAGGAGGAGGTGAGAATCACAGTGTCCCCTTTGAGGGACTTCGGTTGGCTCATCAACCTGCAGAAGTCCTCGCTGTCCCCTTCCTGTCGCCTGGAGTACCTGGGTCTGATTCTGGACACAGTACAGGCGAAGGTGTTCTTGCCTCCCGACAAGTTGTTGGGGTTACAGGCGGTGGTACGGGCCCTGCTTTCACGCCGGAGGTCGTCCCTACGGTTCTGCATGAGGGTGTTGGGGCTCATGGTATCTTCCTTTGAGGCAATACCGTATGCCCAGAGCCACACTCGGCTCCTACAGAAGGCGATTCTGTCGCAATGGGACAAATCTCCTCTATCCCTGGAAAACTGATCTGCTTGGATCATCAGACCCGGGGTTCATTGCCTTGGTGGCTTCGGGCCCCAGCTCTAATGCTAGGGAAATCCTTTCTTCCCCTCAACTGGTCGATAGTAATGACGGATGCCAGCCTGTCGGGCTGGGGAGGGGTGCTGGGTCGGTTGTCTGCCCAGGGCCGGTGGTCGGCTCAGGAAGCTCGACTTCCGATAAATGTGTTGGAACTGAGAGCGATCAGGCTCTGCTTGTCCCATTGGTCGATAAGGCTGCGAGGTCTCCCTGTCCGGGTTCAGTCGGACAATGCCACGGCCGTGGCATATGTGAACCATCAAGGCGGGACAAGAAGTTCCGCAGCGGCTGCGGAGGCTGCTCTGATTCTCCGCTGGGCGGAACGTCATGTTCCAGCGATCTCCGCCATTTACATTCCGGGAGTGGAAAACTGGCAGGTGGACTTTCTCAGCCGCCAAACTTTGGACCACGGGGAATGGTCCCTGCATCCGGAAGTGTTTCGCCAGATTTGCCGCAAGTGGGGCACACCAGAGTTGGACCTCATGGCGTCCAGGTTCAATCACAAGGTGAAGACCTTCGTGTGCAGAACAAGAGATCCGTTGGCGGTTGCCACGGACGCGCGGTGGCTCCTTGGGGTCGGTATTGGCTGCTATATATCTTCCCTCCTCTGAAGCTGTTGCCACAGGTTCTGCGCAGGATAGAGGCGGAAGGAGTTCCGGCGATCCTGGTGGCTCCCGATTGGCCTCGGCGCACTTGGTACGCCGATCTGGTTCGGATGGTGGCGGACGCCCCTTGGCGGTTTCCGCTTCGCGAAGACCTGCTGTCTCAAGGTCCCATCTTGCACCCTGCTTTACCCTCGCTGGTTTTGACGGCTTGGCTATTGAGTCCCAGGTGCTGAGGGATCGGGGAGTCGCTGACTCAGTGATCCCTACTATGCTTAAGGCGCGTAAGTGCACTTTGCGCAAGATTTATCACAGGACCTGGAAGGCCTATATTACGTGGTGTGAGGCGGGGGGTTGGAACCCCCACTCTTATGTGGTGTCCAGGGTGCTGACTTTTCTGCAGCAGGGCCTTGACAAAAGCCTGGCCTTGAGTACACTCAAGGGTCAGATTTCAGCCTTGGCAGTGCTTTTTCAGCGTCCTTTGGCTTCCTATTCGCTGATTCGTACATTTGTACAGGGGGTACGGTATGTGGCTCCCCAGTTTCGGCTGCCCCTGGCGCTGCAGGACTTAAATCTGGTGATCTCTGTGCTTCAGAGACCACCATATGAGCAGATTAGGGACATTCCCTTGTCTCTCTTGTCGCAGAAGGTAGCCTTCTTAGTGGCTGTCACATCCGCGCGGCGGGTCTCTGAATTAGATGCCTTGTCCTGCAAGTCCCCGTACTTGATTCTTCATAAGGACAAGGCGGTGCTGTGACTTCCACCTTCTTTCCTTCCAAAGGTGTCTCCTCTTTTCATTTGAATGAGGATATTGTCCTTCCCTCATTGTGTCCTCGCCCCAAACATCCTAAGGAATTTGAGTTGCATTCTTTGGATGTGGTGAGGAGCTTACGGGTGTATTTGAGTGCTACAGCTTCCTTTCGGAAGTCTGACTCGTTGTTTGTGTTGCCCGAAGCCTCCAAAAAGGGCTCAGCAGCCTCGTCGGCTACCATTTCCCGTTGGATCAGGCAGACCGTGACACATGCGTATGAGGTTCGGGGCAAGGTCCCCCCTTTTCTGGTCACGGCTCATTCGACCAGGTCAGTTAGTACTTCCTGGGCGTTCAGACACCAAGCTTCGGTGTCTCAGGTGTGCAAAGCGGCTACTTGGGCCTCAGTGCACACGTTTACTAAGTTTTACAAAGTTGATGTTTCTGCATCTGCGGATGCTGCTTTTGGCCGCAAAGTTTTACAGGCGGCAGTGTAGGTGCGTCTGGCGCCTTCCGAGAGGGTTCTGTTGGGTACAGTTGTTGTAGTTTCACCCACCCCTCTAGTTTGACACAGCTTTGGGACCTCCCCACGTGTTATGAAGAGCTGCGTCTGTCAGTGAACGTAAGAGAAAAATGGATTTCATTATAACTTACCGTAAAATCCTTTTCTCTGAGTTCACTGACAGACACAGCTCCCACCCCTCTGATTAGGTTTGTACTGCTTGTTACGAACTGAATGCCATTGGCCAGCAGGGGGTTTTATGCTCAGGTGAGGACGGCCCCCTGGGAGGGGCTAGCCTATCCCTGTTGCTTTTATTTCTGTTTTGCCTAGTCACTCCTGATAGGACGACATAAAACCCCACATATTATGAAGAGCTGCGTCTGTCAGTGAACTCAGAGAAAAGGATTTTACGGTAAGTTATAATAAAATCCATTTTTTTTTTCAAAATTGTCGCTCTTTTTTGTTAATAGCGGTGATCAGGAGTGACGCAGAGAGTACCACCAAAAGAAAGCTCTATTTGTGGGGAAAAAAAGGGCGTCGATTTCGTTTGGGTACAACGTCGAACGACTGCGCAATTGTCAGTTAAAGTGATGCAGCGCCGAATCGCAAAAAGTGCTCTGGTCCTACAGTGGGAAATCCTTCCGGTCCTTAAGTGGTTAATGCATAGAATAGAAAAAACTTCTGCTAGATCACTTCATGCTGACCCCTTTTTAGAGGTGTTGCTATGTAAAACATTAAAAAGTGGCTATACTCTTTAAAATTCAGTAATATACTGTCTCGCCCTGCTCTGCACATGCTCAGTTGCTTTCTATTTTTTGGCACTGTGTGGAAAATCAGAGCCAATAGAGGCTGATCTGCTGATAGCCTAAAGATTTGCTTCAGCAAAATGGCACCCTCCAGCAAGAAGAGACTGGAGCAATGCTGGAGGCCATTTACAGCTCTCACTCATTTTGGTAGCATAATTATGAATGTGGAATGTATGTTCCCTGCTAAAGAACATTATTTTTTATCTAGTTATGAGTAAAGTTCCTTCTAACCTGTAATAAGTGGAGATCATGGTAACGTTGACAAGCCCTATATCTGATAGTTGTTTTAGAACTGGGTTGCCTAGTAAACCCCAGTTTACAGAGCAAATAGATTTTCTCATCTCTAATAAAGGCCATATTGGATGGGCAATAATGTTATAGCAACCCTGCACCTGTGTCACATTCACTAATATTCAACTTCCATCAGAGGCGTAACTAGAACCTTCAGGGCCCCGGTGCAAGAAATTATGAAGGGCTCCCCTGACCCCTGTCCAGGGCCCTTCCCTCTTCCCACTGATCCTGGGGCCCTTTACTCCCGTTGCGGGTCCCGTTATTACGGTCCCACTGAGCTCTGTGCGGGAGACCAGGGAAGCACACAGGGACCCTGGGAACAGCAGAAGACAAGTAAACTGGATAGGAGGGGCAGCGGGGGCAGCATATAGAGGAACCAATCTCCTCCATTAGGAGGAAAATGAAGGAGATTGGTTCCTCTAAATGCTGCCCCCTCCATCCCTCCTATCCAGACGTACAAGGGAAACACACGGGCCCCCTGGAGCATGGGCCCGGTTGCAATTGCAACCCCTATAGTTACGCCCCTCATATGGATGGTCAGATGTGTGTGTGCAACCTAGGGAAAAGGTGGCACCAGGATGCAGTATGGGAAGAAGGCAAACCAGCAGAGGCAGTGTGATGCTTCGGACAAGGTTCTGTAGGGAAACCTTGGGTCTTGCCCTTCATGAGGATGTTACATTGATATGTACCACCTACCAAAATATTGTTGCTGACCAAGTACACCCCTTAATGGAAACGGTATTCCCTGATGGCGGCAATATCTTTCAGAAGGACAATGTGCCCTGCCACACTGCAAAAATTGTTCAAGAACAGTTTGAGGAACACAACAACGAGTTTCAGGTGTTGACTTGGGCTCTGCATTCTCTTGATCCCAATCCATTCCAGCATCTGTGGGATGTGCTGGATATACAAAGTCCAATCCATGGGGCCCCATCTTGCAACTTACAGGACTTAAAAGATCTGCATGAGAAGGGCGCACAGACCTAGCACAAGTGTTATACTCACAAACACATAGCATGTATACGCATATCATAGCAAATTTTTGGCTCTGATGAAGAGGGTTATCCCTTGAAATGTGTCAGCCATTACAAATGGTGTCTGGTCTTCCCTTACTACTGATTGATTACAACAAACCTGGAGGCGAGTGTTATCACTTGCTATGATATACAGTACGTATATGTGCTATGCGTTTGTGAGTATAACATTTGCGCCCTTCTCTTGTTTGTATTTTTGTAGTATACAAGGATACCCATTGCCCTGAGGGGAAGCAAGGCCTCTGGCGCTGATGAAGAATTCACACACTGTATACCTCTAAGCATACCACTCAAGCGCAGGAGAGCAGCTTTTGGATTACTTAAAGGATCTGCTACTTATGGCTTGGTGTCAGATACCACAGCATGCCTTCAGAGGTCTAGTGGAGCCTATGCCACGATGTGTCAGGGCTGTTTTGGTGGCAAAAGGTGGACCTACTCAGTATTAGATGGTGGTCATAATGTTATTGCTGGTTGTTTTAAAATTAAAATGCTATGTTGTTAATTACTACACATGGTTAATAATAAAAGCTATTGTTTTTTTAAGGAAATATATTATTTTGTGTGGTATGTCTGCTATATTTATTGAAAAATGCTGTTTTGGAAATTAAAAAATAAAAACTTGACATTTACCAGTATAATTGCTGCAGTTAACATTGCACACTGGAGTTCTGCTTTAAATGCTAATTATTCATGAGTCAGAATTGATGTGGTGGTAGTTTTCTCAGCAGGTGGCTCTCCAGATGTGAACGTGGGTTAACGGAAGACTTCACAGAAGAACAGGGACATCCCTCCATAATAATACATGCCACTGATGTCCTGGTACATACTATGTCCTCTGCTTGTCCCCTACTACTTCTCATGATATATGGTAAGTATAATATTATGTGCAATTCTGTTGAAATATATAAGTAGAGACTGTTTGGTTTATTCAGCAGGTGTAGTGGTACGTGATGTGTTTTCAGACTCATGTATATGGAGGAGGGAAAATGCAAGGTTACTTGATAAAATATTGGATTTAGCACAAAATACTACAGTAGACAACACACAGATTGCATTTTATAACTGATCTCTCAAATGTGTAATTTACTGATGTTGTTCTGTAAGGACTTACTTTAACCATTCATTAAAATTCAGATTAGTCAGTTAGACCTTCACACTGCACAGGCTTTGCTAAATTTTGTAGATGTGACATATCAAATGTAAAACAAAAAAAAGATGATAGGCTCAATTCACTAAATTCACTAAAAACTATAAATCACATGCTTTTGCCATTTGAAAAATTATTTTCAGCATGTGACTGTTCTCATTGAATGGCACCACGCGTCTCATATAAACTTGTATTGTGCGTTACCGTGTGTTACTGCAACTCATTGGTGTGAAACCAGCCTAAAAGAACCCTGCTACAAAAGACACATGGAAACATGGAGGCTGCCATTACTTGACCTCTCGTTCTAAAAATGCCAGTTGCCTCGGTGCTGTGTTAATGCATACTTGTTAAGAGTCACTGTGTCAGTGACTCCGAAAGTGTTGAAACCAGAGGATCAGCTTAACAGCTAGGCAACTGACATTTTCTAAAGTAGACAGCAATGTTCGCTCTCTGAATTTTCGATTGTGCAAACTATTTAGCTTAGGTTCAGAGGTACAAAAATATATATCGTACAGTTAAAGTGTAAAACTATTTTTTATATTGTTTTGTATATAAATAAAATATTAAATAATGTTCAATAAAAATTATTTGATTCAAGATGTAAATGTAAAAAGTAATTCAAAAAGAGATTGTTAAAATTTAGAGCAGCTTTCTAGCCCAATAGATCTATTCAACAATTTAAATTTACTATACCTAATCACTGTTATGTTAAATCTCATCCAGCTTTTATGCCATATGAGCCTATGTTAATTAATATTTCGTTATATTTCTTTTTCATTTTAGTAGATTTTATAGACAGGTTGTATCATGTGCTTTTGGCTTTAATGTTATTGTAAGATCAGACCTCTTGAAAGTGTCAACCCCCCCCAAGAGATATTTCAGTTATAGATAGTTGCCAGTTGGATGAATCATCCATATGCTTATAACCAAGTGGAAGGCCTGCTCTTGTTCGTGCCTGGGACACCACAATCGTGCCCCAGGTTACTGCCCAATTGTATTTGGCCCAAAGTGCACAGTTGCTACTATCAAAACCAACTTCACACAGGATTCAGGCAATGGAGGTCAGCTCTTTTTCCTCCGTGGACCTCCGTGGACCATAGGCTGGCTTTTACTGTTCCCTCTACACATATTGCTGGAATCCATAGTCTTATTACCCAGGCATAGCCTATGAGTGTGATCTTCACCACTCACCCCTTTCTAGGCCAAAGTGGAGACCAGCCCTTTCTGTATGAACATTTCTCCACCCTCACCTTCTCTTCTTCATCCTAGCACATAATAAAGAATGTCCTTCGGGTTTGGATAAATAGAACTCAGATGTTATTCCAAAAGTTGGAAGTTATTTTACAAAGTATTTTATTGAGGTTTTCGTTTTATTGTAGAATGGTATTACAAGGCAAACAGATACACATTAAAGCAATGTACAAGGAACACTGGAGGCAAAAACATAGTTACAATTTCATCCAGATATGTGAGGGTAGCACAAGTAGGTCAGAGCTCAGTCCAAAGGTACTGACAAGTACAATATTTAAACGGTATAACTCCGAAGCGGTCCAGTGGAAATAAAGACTACCAGCCAAAGACTCAAATGAGGTCTCCCTGCCAGATATTCTAGCAGCACGATTCCCAGAATCCGCACCCCAATCCACATTCCTCCCCCCAGTCACCTTGGAGTTTCACTCCCCCTGTTGCAGAGGAATCTTTTCAGACTACCAAAAAGACAGAAGAATCCTAAGACCCCTTTCACATTGAGGTGCTTTACAGATGCTATTTAGTTAAAAATAGCGCCTGTAAAGTGCCTCAAAAATCACTCCCCATCCACCCCAATGTGAAAGCCGGAGTGCTTTCACACTGGGACGGTGCACTTGCAGGACATTACAAAAAGTCCTGCAAGCCGCATCTTTGGAGCGGTGCGGTTGAACACAATGGGGTAGCGCTTCCAAAGTGGCTGCACACCACCTCGAAAGTGTTGAGCGCGGGCACTTTTAACCCCATTTTAACCCCTTGTGGCTCCCGCCGCCATAGCACCGCTAATACAGCAGTAAATTTAATGCTAGCGCCCCACCGCCCCCAGTGTGAAATTGCCCTAAGAGTAGTGCTAAATGAAAAACATTTTTTACCTTAATGTATTCACAGCATTAATTAAAGGGTTAGTTCACCTTTACCAAAAAGCTACCTATGCAGGTAACTGGTGCCTGTAGATAAAAACAAAGTGCAGCTTTGACCAAAGTTAAAGGAGAAGTATGGTCAAAGCTTTTTTGGCTATACGTCTCCTATGGATTACAGGAGTGTAGTTAGTTCTACATTTCTGTGACCTGTTTTCAGCCGACAGCAGGCTAAAGCTGATGTCACTGAGCAGGTCCAAGGTCTGAAATGATCCCGAACATATGGGATGGATCCACCTAGATGCCTGGACTGGCAGTGAGCTGCTAAGAGTCTGAGCCAGCTGCTCCCACCCCCTCCACAGACCAGTGCTCCAGTGAGCGCTGGAGGGGCAGAGCAAAGAGCCGGAGATTAACAGTCTCTGGCTCTCTGCAGGCTGAAAACCGAGAGCTGAGTGATCAGCTGTGTTTAATCACTCAGTTCAGGGGAAGCAGCAGGGGACAGCTGTAGCTGGGATCAGTGCTACAGCCATCTAGATGAGTATGATTCTTTATTTTTTTTATAATCCCATACTTCTTTTTTTAAAAATGCCCTTGCTATAGGTGTAGGCCATTTATGTACCCCCCGATGCCTGGCTGAAAAACTTCCAGAGATGGAATCATGGACCACACGTGTGCAGGGGTTTGAAAACTCGCTCCTGTGATGGTGGAGATAAATAGTAATGGCTGGGAGTGTCTTAGCAACATCCTAACAACAAAACAGGATGGAATGATGCCATCACTGGGAGTATTTTGGCAAAGTTTCAGCAGGTTTATAAATGGCCTGTAGCTTAAGGCATTATCCAACCCTAGTCAATGCTGCACAGTTTGTTTTTGTCTACGGACCCCCTGACCTGTATTGGCAGTTTTTGGCATGGGTGAACTAAGAAACTCCCCAGTACATTTACAACCCCCCCCCCCCCTTCCCCCACTACTGCCATTGCTGCCAGGTCTTCTATGATCCATTCTGTTCCCCTGAACTTCCTGGCTGTAAAAGATAGGTGAGGATAGTAACAGGCTCCTGCAGCTATCAGGAGCTACAATGAGGGATCAGGGGCATGGCTTGCTGCGTTACATTATTATTATACATGATTTATATTGCGCCAACAGTTTCCGTAGCGATTTACAATAAAGAAGGGACACAGTACAATTACAATACAGTTCAATACATGTGTTTCAATGGATGTACACAATCCAGAGTGTGCGCACATATGGATGTCTCCTTTTCAGCCAGCTAGGCAAAGTAGACACTCACAAACAGGAGACAGGGGCAGCAGTTTGGGAATGGTCGGGCAATCAAGAAAGGTGAATTTTCAAGGAAGGAGATTATACAATATGTTGGTCTCTTTTAATATCACTTGGCATATCGGGCATTTTCTTTGCTTATGGTGGCTGAATGAAGCAGCAAAGGACTTACAGAAAGGTGAGTATGTGCTGCTGGGGAGAACAAAAACAAATTTACCTTATTTTCTATTGGTTGAACTAGATGGACATGTGTCTTTTTTAGCCTTACACACTATGTAACAATGTAACACATGCATAGAAAGACTGGCAACAAAAGAGGCCAGGGCAAGCCTCCCACTTTGATGAAGAGCCTACCTTAGTGTCCCCAGAGTCGTGCAACTTTCTGAAATCAGATAGCAGTTATGTCTGCTGTATACCACAGTTGGATGCTGGGGCCTCAGCAACTTACCACATGGCCAGGCAAATCAGATCTTCCTCATCACCATGGAGGACCAGTGAGTAGTACAAGATGTAGTGCCCTGCATGGAATGGACTTTGCTTTTCCTCTATTGCTTTTTAATCATGGTTTAGTTTATACCTAAAGCAAATTTATTTTCCAAAAAACTGTCTGGTAGCCACTGTATAAACAGGTCTTTTTCATTTTTAGGGTGTTGGACACTACCTCTCCCATCTACAATGACTGTGGTCTGGAGTGTGCTGGACAATGGGCTAAATCAGGTCAATCTCGTATGTTTGGTGAACAGCAGGCCAGATGCTCTTTTCACAGTGTGGATATCAAATGTTAATCAAACCAATAAAAGGACCTTAGGTCGCATTCAAATGAACATTATGCCAGCATCCTCCATCCAGCAATACATCTATTCATCCAGCAATGACCAACCTCCTGCCTTTGTAGTTCCATCTCCTGGGGGTCCCTCCTCACTTTTTTCTACTAGGAATGTTGGCTTTCAACTTTCCGTATCTTTGTCCATTAGGGGGCTGCCCATTATTGCCCCTTTTACGTCACTGAATATGCCTCTTCATTCTGTGCTGACCTCCTTATCTTCTAGCAAAGAAGTCAGTAATTTTGTTCCTTTACCCTTCCGTGAAAGTGTTCTCATCCTTCCGCCAGAATTAAATGAGAGCAACAGTGCTGAATCCCTCACCTCAGATTCTCAACAGGACCTCAATATTCACATTGGCCAACCTTTATTAACTGGAAATCTCCAAAATTTTGCCCATTTAAATCTACCAATCAACAACCTCCGATTATGGGACTCAGCGGCCTCCTGCTTTTTAGCTGAAGCTGAAAGTGTTGACATCAATGATATTACCCTCTCAGGTAATTTATTTCATAATTGTTAGTTACAGTAATATCTGATATAGTACTGGAAGAGCAGTGAGTTACAGCTCAAAGAAACCTATTTTTATTACTCCAATGGTGGCTGGTGGCAAAAGACTATGGAAAATGAGTAATCAACAATAATATGCTCTTTTTTGGCTTTGTCTTACACAATTATATAGCATGGTCATACATGTCTATGTGCACTAGCATTGCTTCTATTGCCAGGGTATAGCAGGCTAAATCAAACCAGCCAATAGCTTTTCCTGCTGAAGCACATGTGCCAAGGATGTTTGCTGAGGTTTTAACTATTAACATATACTGTATTGTAATCATTGCCTAGTCTTTTAAGGTCTTTTCAATAAATCAATGTCTCCTCCCACACAAAAAAAAACAATTTGGAATAAAAGTAAAAATATCTCACCCCTGGCTTATTCATTGCAGTGACATCCTGCTCCTTAATAAATATACTTTACTTTACCTCTAGTTCCTGCACTGCAGGGGGTGATGTCACGCTCCTTCCTTCAAGATCCTGGGGAATAGTGAGTATTCTAAATTTCACAAGAAGACATTCCTGCCCTTTGCTAAAGTGACATCTCAGCAGATTTGGAATCTTCAAACATCCCTAGGATATTGATGGAAGGAACATGTTGACACCCTTGCATTGCAGAAGCTGGAGGTAAGGTACGTACAGTATATTTATTAAAGTGATTGTAAAGTCAATTTTTTTTCTCAAATAATAAATACTATATGTCATACATACCTGGTCCTTTACCTCCTCCCCCCGCCAGCTCTCTTCTCCACCTCTTCTGCATGTTCTACAATAGGAAGTCACTTCCTATGGTGGCATGCGAGTGGGCACATTCCTTAGCTGGGCTCCATTGATACACACAGTGGTGCTCAGCCATGCTTTTTGCATTTTGCAGATTTGTACTGCAGAACGTATTCCATAGGGAACCATGGTAAATGGACTGCAGTGCAAATCTGCAAAATGCAAAAAGCACTAAAAATGCACACGTGTGAATCCAGCCTTAATGCATTCCCTGCATAAAGTAAAAATGTATTGACTTTAGAACCACTTTACCGTAACAGTTTTTCAAAGGAGAGGAAAATTGCTTGTTAGTGTAATTTCCGCTTTAAGGCTCCATTGACACTAATCCGTTTTTTGATGCAATCTGCCTAGCAACAAGTATCCCCCCCAAAAAAAATAAAAATAAATTTAAAAAACGCAAATCACGGCAAAATCGCGGTAAAAAATCTCACAAATCGCAGGAAAAAGCACTGCAAAAACGCTGAATGCAAAATGCATAGATGTGAATCGAGCCTAAGGCCTAGTTCACACCTATGCATTTTTTAGTGCATTTTCAGTTTTGCGGAAACACACTACAGTCCATTTAACATGGTTTCCTATGGGTCACGTTCACATCTGTGCATTTTATGGAAAGGGCCTGGGACATTTTCCTGGTTTTTGATTCCATACACTTCAATGGATCAAATACGTGTATTGAAAAATGCAGAATGCACCTGGAATATGCAAGCTGCAACCTGCATAGGTGTGAACCAGGCCTTAAAGGGAATGTATAGTATGTTCAATGTTTTATATATTCATTTAGGCCTGGTTTACACTTATGCATTTTTAGCGTGCTTTCAGTTTTGCAGAAACACACTACAGTCCATGTAACATGGTTTTCTATGAATGTAGTTCACATCTGTGCATTTTATGGAAAGGGCCAAGGACTTGTTTCTGGTTTTTGGTTCCATATACTTCAATGGATCAAAAATGTGTATTGAAAAATGCAAAATGCATCTGGAATGTGCAAACTGCAACCTGCATAGGTGTGAACTAGGCCATAAAAGAGATCAAATCTGATGTAATTTTAAACATTCCGTGTTGGTATTTTCCAAATCCTGCTCTTAAGTATACTTTGTAATTAGATATGTACATGAGGGCAACCATGTCTGCTAATTACATATGCAGGCTCTGCTTCCTGCTTAGTGGTGTAGCATGTGGTTTACCAATTCTTTCCTCAATGTAAAGCTGGCCATACACTGTAAAATCTATCAATTCCCCCATCCATGCTAAACAGCATGGATGGACAAATCTTCCATGCCAGTTACTGTATTTTGAGAGCTAGTACCCTTTGCTGTCAGAGTACAGAATAGTGACTGCATCTGATTGGATGCAGCAGCTCTTTTGGCTAGCTAGCTACTTTGACTGTTAGATCAAAGAATGTTGGATGGGAAGGTGCCAAAAGGGCCACCCACAGCTTGAATTTTGGCCAGTTTACCAGAACCTGGCCAAAAATTTGTTCAGTGTATGGCCATCCCGCTGAAATGAATGCATTTCTATTGTGGCTGTTGACTTAAGTATAGTTGCTTAAAATAAGAGAAATAATGTCCCCCTGCAATTGGGGATGAACTGAAAATACATTATAATTTCAACTGAAACCTAATAAACTCACTGAAAATCTGAAAAACCCATTCTTAAAGGTTTAATTCTTGAATCACAAATCTACAACTTTCACCTTTAACACCTGAAGTCAAGCTCCCCTTAATAAAGAGCCTTCAATAAAGAGCCTTCAATAAAGAGCCTGAAAATACACACAGAGGGAAATTTACTAAGATTGAAGTAGACAGAATCTGGAGCAGCTGTGCTTATTTATTAACCAATCAGCTTCTATCTTTCATTGTCAATGCTTAACTAAACAAATGATGGGAAATGCTGGCTATGGCTACTATGCGCAGCTGCTCCGGATTCTGCCTGCTTCAGTTTTTGTAAATTCCCCCCACAGACTCCTGTAGGTAACTTCTTGTGATCCTTTTTACCTTGTAGGAGCCTTTATAAACTGCATTCTTAATTAATTCAGTTATTTGGAAATGTGGGTAATTTAGGAGAAGCTGTAAGACACTGTTCATGTCTGTGACAGGTACTCTTGCCATTTTTTAAATATTTAATTCAATTACACATGTCACATAGTTGCTAGTAATATTACATGAGTGTCCATTGTGAAGATTTGTATGTACTAAGGCAAAAATAGTAGGTATTACTCTAACATTTTTTGTTTCCAGGAGAATCAAGTCACTCCTTGTGCTATGATGAAGACTTTTCTACAGCGCTAGGTATGGAGTTTCTTTTATTCTCAATATATCAATTATATGTCATTTTTTTTAGTTTGTATTAATGTTATGGAAAATCTGTAGTCTTTTCACAGGTCTCTCTCTCTCTCTCTCTCTCTCGCTCAATATATATATATATATATATATATATATATATATATATATACACTGAGCAAAATTGTAAAACACAACACTTTTGTGTTTACCCCTATTTATCATGAGCTGAATGCAAAGATCTACAACTTTTTCTATGTACACAAAAGGCCTATTTCTCTCAAATATTGTTCACAAATCTGTCTAAATCTGTGTTAGTGAGCACTTCTCCTTTGCCGAGATAATCCATCCACCTCACAGGTGTGGCATATCAAGATGCTGATTAGACTGCATGATTATTGCACAGGTGTGCCTTAGGCTGGCTGCAATAAAAGGCCACTCCAAAATGTGCAGTTTTACTGTATTGGGGGGGGTCTGGGGGGGTCCGAAAACCAGTCAGTATTTGGTGTGACCACCATTTTCCTCACGCAGTAGACATCTCCTTTGCATAGAGTTGATCAGGTTGTTGATTGTGGGCTGTGGAATGTTGATCCGTTCCTCTTTAATGGTTATGCGAAGTTGCTGGATATTGGCAGGAACTGGAACACGCTGTTGTATACGCCGATCCAGAGCATCCCAAACAGGCTCAATGGGTGACATGTCCGATGAGCATGCAGGTCATGCAAGAACTGTGATGTTTTCAGCTTCCAGGAATTGTGTACAGATCCTTGCAAAATGGGGCCGTGCATTATCATGCTGCAACATGAGGCGATGGTCGTGGATGAATGGCACAACAATGGGCCTCAGGATCTCATCACGGTATCTCTGTGCATTCAAAATGCCATCAATAAAATGCACCTGCATTCGTTGTCCATAGCATATGCCTCCCCATACTATAACCTCACCGCCACCATGGGCCACTCAATCCACAACATTGACATTAGCAAACCACTCACCCACACAACGACATACACGCTGTCTGCCATCTGCCCTGTACTGTGAAAACCGGGATTCATCCGTAAAGAGAACACCTCTCCAAAGTGCCAGACGCCATAGAATGTGAGCATTTGCCCACTTAAGTAGGTTACAACGCCGAACTGCAGTCAGGTCGAGACCCCGATGGGAACAACGAGCATGCAGATGAGCTTCCATGAGACGGTTTCTGACAGTTTGTGAACAAATTCTTTTGTTATGCAAACCGATTGTTGCAGCAGCTGTCCGGGTGGCTGATCTCAGACGATCTTGGAGATGAAGATGCTGGATGTGGAGGTCCTGGGCTAGTGTGGTTACATGTGGTCTGCGGTTGTGAGGCCGGTTGGATGTACTGCCAAATTCTCTGAAACGCCTTTGGAGACAGCTTATGGTAGAGAAATGAACATGACCCTGGTAGACCTGATGCTTATCCTTAACCTATAAATAAGACACTGCACACCGTATGGAGGAAATTGGCCGTTAGGCCGTTTTATTTTAACCAACCAATAAAACATTAAAAACAACATAATCCCAAAACATGTTTAAGCCAGTAGGAATCCCAGGAGGCCCCATATCACCAATCCTATATGTATTTTGTACCGCCCATTTCCCAGCCGCACTACGCCGGCTCGGGTACCTTCCTTCTTTTCAGTTACCCTGTGTAACTGACCACCACTGAGGACTCCATACCTACGATGGATCCCCAACCAGACCAACTTGACCGCCCTCCTGAGACCCCAACCGCCACATTCAACAATCTATATAAAGCCATAGAAAAACAAACGAAAAAGGGGAGGGAGGGTGGGAATTCCTAACTGTTCCCGCTCTGCTGCCCTTCAGACCCGCCCCTGCCTTAAAAACCCCCAACACGCCCCTTGTTAGCTCCACACCCCTAGCTGCCTTAACCCCTCTATCTCCACCCAGGGCACCATGTCATTAAGGCCCTGCGCTCTATTTTTTTTTTTTTTTTTGCTTCGGGCCTGTCTTGACCCTGGTAGACCTGATGCTTATCCTTAACCTATAAATAAGACACTGCACACCGTATGGAGGAAATTGGCCGTTAGGCCGTTTTATTTTAACCAACCAATAAAACATTAAAAACAACATAATCCCAAAACATGTTTAAGCCAGTAGGAATCCCAGGAGGCCCCATATCACCAATCCTATATGTATTTTGTACCGCCCATTTCCCAGCCGCACTACGCCGGCTCGGGTACCTTCCTTCTATTCAGTTACCCTGTGTAACTGACCACCACTGAGGACTCCATACCTACGATGGATCCCCAACCAGACCAACTTGACCGGCCTCCTGAGACCCCAACCGCCACAGCTCACTGCGTAAAGCCTTACGCCAGTGAGCCCCTCCACGCACGCAGTGCTCGGTGCACCCCATCTTGGAGCCCCAGGCTCCACAGATCAATGCCCACGGCATTGAGGTGCACCCCATCACCCCTCAGATACCGCCATGTATCCCCCTCCAAGTCGGTGTGCCTCACTACCAGGCCGCCGTTCCATGCAATAAAACGGCCAACCTCCTTGTTCACCTTTACCCTTGCTTTGTTTAACTTTTCCACTGACCTGGCAAAGCGCCAAGAGGTACGGGCCACTATATCTGACCAAACTACCACTGTCCTCGGAAAATCAGTTTGGAGGCGCAAGAAGCCAAACTTGATATCTCGTATCAAGTGACGCATTGATCGAACCCCCAAATCGTTGCCCCCCGCATGGAGAACCAATACATCAGGGGCCCTGTCCAAAGCGGAAAACTTCTTAAATTCCGGCAGCACTCTACACCACAGCAAACCCGGAACCCCAATCCACCTCACTAACGCTATGTCCCGGGATAAACCCAACTGCCGACCGTTAGGTCGCACATCAGCCCGCTTGGCCCCCCAAAATACATAAGAGTGCCCGAGCACCCACACCAATGCCGGTTCGCCATCTGTAAAAGAACAACAAGGACAACAAACAACAGAACACTCAACAACAACCCATACCCACCCATAATTCAATCCGCTTCATCCCCCATAATGAGCTGAGGACGTACATATATCCTAAATCTGTCCGACTCCCACCTGCCGATCCGCTTCACTATCGCATCGTCCAAACCCTACCGGGCAGCCTCCGTAGCAGCCCCGATGCGGAAGGAGTGTGACGAATATTCATACGTAGGCAAACCCTCCGCCCCCATACAGCGCCTAAAAACGGCCGTGAATTGAAAAACGGATAAAGGTTTGCCGTCCTCATGAACGAGCAAGGCCCCGCCCGTCCCCGGGCGCCGGCTCAAGTACTCCGACATGACCGCCACCGGGCAAACCGTGGAACCCCGAACCTGGAAAAGGCGTACTAACTCCCCTTTGCCTGCCTGATCCGTCTTAGAGCGTCGTATCCGAGCCACGACCGACGACTCGCTGCAGGTTACGTCCTCCACCTGGAGGCCACCGTGCACTGCAGTACTTCGACTCACCAGCTCCCTTACCCGAAAGGCCCCAAAGAAGGCCAAACAAAAGGCCGTGCGGAACAGCAGCGCCTCGTATGACGAGGAGCAGACGTTCTCGACCCTATCCCCCAGGCGCTGGAGGACCGCAAAAGTCACGGGCCGCCTACCGTCAGGCTTGCCCCGACCCTTCCTATAGCCCCTAAGTGCCTGTCGCACCAAAAACCCCTTCGTACAATCCCTGACCCCCAAGAGCTTACTCCAGAAAGCTACCCCCGCCAGTTTTTTATTCAGAGATGAAACCGACACACCCTGTGAAAAGTTCTTACCAATAAAGTACAACATTACCGATACCGTCTCAGTGTCGCCCGGGCCCATTCCCGTCTCCTGTAACAAGTCAGCCCATTCCTGCCAGGCCTTCGCGTAAGCCAGCCAGGTGCCCTCACTTACCGACCTCCTGATCAAGCCCGCGGCGACTCCAATGCAATCCTCCAAAGCCCCTCCGGACACGGCGACCCTTGTTGCTCCGCTCCCGGTGCCAACTGCCGAAACCTGTCCAGCTGAAAGCGAGACAAGGCATCCGCCACTTCGTTAGTGATCCCTGGTAGATGAACTGCATATAACAATACATTACCCTGCAAGCAGCGCAGCACCAGATGGCGAAGTAATCGCACCACCGGTGGAGACGCGGCCGACAAATGGTTAATGACCTGCACCACCCCCTGGTTATCACAATGAAGCCTCACCTTCTTATTGCTAAAAACAGGGCCCCACACTTCCAGTGCCACCAGCACCGGAAACAGTTCCAAGAGAACCAGGTTCTTACAAAACCCGGCCTCTCGCCACGACTCCGGCCACGGTTCCGCACTCCACTTACCTCCCAAAAAGGCGCCGTACCCCCAGGACCCCGCCGCGTCCGTATAGAGCTCCAAGTCTGCACTGCTGCACGGGCCGTCCTGCCACAAAGACCGACCGTTAAAAGTCTGTAAGAACATGTCCCACACCTGTAAGTCTGCTCTGAGTTCGCCATTCAGGGTCACCAAGTGACGAGGAGAGGAAACGCCCGCTGTCGCCGCCGACAGCTTGCGGCTGAAAATTCTTCCCATAGGAAGTATCCTACAGGCGAAATTGAGTTTGCCCAACAATGACTGCAAGACACGCAATCGAATTGACCGTCTACCCAACGCTCCCCGAATGTCCTGCCGCAAAGCCACCAGTTTGTCCCCCGGCAACCGACATTCCATGGCCAGCGTATCGATCTCAATACCCAGAAACGTCATCTGCGTGGCCGGGCCCTCCGTTTTGTCAGCCGCTAGGGGAATACCAAAACGCTCCGCGACGTGCTGCAACGTGGCCAATAATACCCCACACAACTTGTGTCCCAGTGGGCCTATACACAGGAAGTCATCCAGGTAATGGATAACCGAGCTAACGCCCGAAACTTCCCGCACCACCCATTCCACGAACGAACTGAATCGTTCGAACAATGCGCAGGAGATAGAACAGCCCATCGGGAGACAACAATCCACGTAAAACAAATCCCTCCACCTGCACCCCAGCAGGTGAAAGCATTCCGGGTGGACCGGAAGGAGACGGAACGCAGCCTCAATATCTGACTTCGCCAAGAGCGAGACTCGCCCATATCGGCGTACCCACCTGACCGCCGCATCAAAGGAAGTGTAGGACACCGCACACGCCGCTGGATCAATGGCGTCATTGACCGATCCCCCTTTTGGAAATGACAGGTGATGAATGAGGCGAAACTTGCCCGGCTCTTTTTTGGGGACTACACCCAAGGGGGATACCACCAGGTTGTCGAGTGGGGGGTCCCGAAAGGGGCCCGCCATACGGCCTAGCTCCACCTCCCTGTCCAGCTTCCCCGACACCACCTCCGGATGGAGGCGTGCAGACCGCAAGTTGTCCGCGAACGGGGGAAAAACCGACATCGAACAAGGGATCCTAAAACCTTCCGTGAATCCCGCTTCCAACAACCGGGCCGCCGCCCGGTCCGGGTACCTATTTAGGAAGGGGAGCAGCCTGTGAACGTTCACCGGCGTCTTCCCCCTTTCCCGAAGTATCCCCGGCACGTCCCTTACCCTGTCTGACGCAGCGGGAGAGAGGGTGGGAACCACTACATCCGGAACACTCGTGACGAAATCTACAACTGACCCCGAACCGGCAGCCTCCTTCGTTGAACTGCCAGCACAACCCCTTTCGCTTAGCGGCCAGCAGTCCTGGGGTGCTCTGACCACCGGCCCCCCCCTGAAAAAACTGGGAAGACCCTCCCCGCGTGGGCATCATCAATTTCATCCAAAGACCTATGTCTTTGTGATCCCGCCGCATCGACGGCCGCAGCGCCTTCCGCTGCCGGAACTGTTCATCGTACCTCAACCACGCCAAGCCCCCGTAAACCCGGTGCGCCTCGCTAATGGCGTCGAGGTAGCAGAACAGGGGCGAGCAGCACTCCGGCTGCCGCTCCCCTATAACGCTGGCCAAGATGGCGAACGCCTGTAGCCAATTGGCAAATGTCCGCGGAATAAAACGAGAGCGCCTGCGCTCCTCGTCCTCCCGGCGCGTCTCCTCCGACTGCACCCGGTCCAGATTAAAACGCTCCAGAGGGAGCAGTGAAAATATGTCCACGTACTCACCGTGCCATATTTTCTCCCGCACTTCCTGCTTCAAGTGAGCCCCCAGGGGGCCCTCGAAGCAGACATACACCTCGCCCCTCGCTGCGTCGGCTATGCCCGCCTCCCCCCCGGTGTTTCCACCCCCCCGGGGAAGGCATTGGGGGCGTACCACACCCTGTGGGACCCGCAACCGGGGAGCCAACCACCACCGCGGCAGGCGTCACCCATGCGTCCACCAGCGAACCGACCCCACCCTGTGAGCCCGAAACCGCCACCCCTTGTCCCAGGGCTGCCCCAGCGGACCCAACTGCCGCTGCGTGAAGGGTAGGCCCAGGCAATCTCCCCGCTAGGTCCCTCCTATCAATACCCATCAGCTGACACAGATTGAAACAGAAGGAAGAAAAAGATGAATTATTGCACTCACCAGGCTGCCCAGGCGGAACCGCCGCAGCCGCAGCTCCTGTCTCCACCGCCACTGACCCATCCGCCTCCACGTCCTCCGAGCTGGACCTCTCACCCTCCGATCGCGGTGATGTCCTCCTCAGGCGCGGGTGGTCGCTGTCACCGGGGGGGGCAGGCCGCTGCTCGATCTCTCCTCGCACCGAAGGCCTCCGCCCGCGTCCAGACCTCCGCCTCTTCGGGTTCACCAGCCGCCTGGACTCCTCCTCCACGCCGGCCGCACTGCGCGTGCGCCGGGCTTGAGTACCTGCCGCTCCACCCGACTGGCAGGCCTCTAGCACGCCACTCCTATGCCGGGTCATCCCCCGGGCCTGGACCGCGCCCTGCGGGGGGACCGCCGACTGCTTACTCCCATGCCGTCCAGGCGGGGGAGGGGAACTGGATACCTCCCGGCCCCGCCTGGCAGAGCCGCGCCGGTGGCGGGGATTCCTCTCAGGGGACCGGCCAGCCGCCGACTGTGCAGGCCGGTCCGATCCACCCGGAGGGTCCGAATCCGGGCTCCCAATGTGGCGCCTGGCTCCTGGGGAAGCGGTGGGACTATACCGCTCAGGCGGCCGCGACCGCCTAGCGCGCGCCGGCATCCGCTCCCCGCCGTCCTCCGGATCCACTCCCATCTCCGACATCCTTTGATGCAGCCAGCCTGCACCGCGCTGGGAAGCGGCCGCATGGAGCTGCCGCAGTAAGGCCTCGATCTCAGCCATGGCCTGTCCACGGAGCACTTGCTGGGGGTCCTCCCGAATTCCTAACTGTTCCCGCTCTGCTGCCCTTCAGACCCGCCCCTGCCTTAAAAACCCCAACACGCCCCTTGTTAGCTCCACACCCCTAGCTGCCTTAACCCCTCTATCTCCGCCCAGGGCACCATGTCATTAAGGCCCTGTGCTCTATTTTTTTTTTTGCTTCGGGCCTGTCTTTCAATTGAAGGGCAACATCTGTGGTGGACATTCCTGCAGTCAGCATGCCAATTGCGGCGTTAGTGAGCGTTTTGTGGCATCGGCGTCAAAAACGACAAAACGCTACAGCCTGCAAAAAACGCCACTTCAAAAAACACCCGTGTGTATGAGGTGTAAGAGTGGCCTTTTATTGTGGCCAGCCTAAGGCACACCTGTGAACAATATTTGAGAGAAATAGATCTTTTGTGTACATAGAAAAAGTTGTAGATCTTTGCGTTCAGCTCATGATAAATAGGGGCAACCACAAAAGTGTTGCTTTTATAATTTTGCTCAGTGTAAATGTAGCCAAGTGCTCCCTTGGGAGTGGCAGTAGTTGTGGTTCACCTTATAGCTGCCCTCAATCACACCATATATCACACATCCGGAGACACTGACCAGGCCGGCTCTTGTTTTTGTTGTTTTATTTAGGGGATGTAACTTGGATGGGGAAAAGGGGTGACTGTGGGATGCCCCAGAAATTATTGTACACGACTTCCATATACAGTCCTGTATATGCACACTTGCACTGCAGACTATCCTTCTGCAGACTGTTACTCCTCACAACTCTCCTGCATCTAGCTTGCTGACCGTTTCTCCTACAGTTCTCTCTCCAGCACTGTACTTGCAGACTATCACTCCTTCACTTCTCTCCAGCACATCACTTAGTTCCAGTTTGAAAGGAAATTTATCAAGCTTATTTACTCCTTCCTCTTCACCACAGCTAGCACATGGTGAGGCCTACACTGTATCAGCAAGACCTCAGAACCACCCATTAAAGGCCAGGGATCATGAGCCCCTGAATATGTAGCTTAGTACGTTGGTTCTAGCTGGGCCTTTGATGGACTACAACTCCCAGCCCATCCCTCTTCCAGGTCCCACCAACCTGCTTTCCCTCTCAGTGACACTCCTTCCCCTGACTGGCTCCCAAGGCTTCCACAGAGTGTCCACTATTCCTCTCCCAGCCTGCTCCAGCACTTTTCTTTCCAGCTCCCAGGGTCTGTCACTCACCGACTCCAGTGGAACACTTTAAAGTCTCTCAGTAGCACCTCTGCTGCTCTCCTGTTCCCTTGTGCTACTCCAGGAATCACCTTCACTCCTGGCTGCACCTGAACCTCCAGGCCTCAAGATCACCCACCCCCCCAGACTGGGGGCTTCCTCCCAGGTGGAGGCCTCCACAGCACCTCCTGCTACATCTTCAGACTTCCACCTCCAACCACTCCTCCCAGATAGGGGTGACTTTAAGGAGGCCTCCCCCCTGCCAATCCTGATTGGGGATTGGTCAGGGCTCCTTAGAACACTCCAGATGTCTCCACCTACCTCCCAGCTCTCTGAGCAGACACCCTCCTCCAGGTTTCTAGAAAGAAGTGGGAGGTTCTGGTGACCTCATCTGTTGAATCAACTCAATCCTCCCTGAGCCACTCCCCCCAAGCCCAGATCAAAACATTCAGGCCTGCTCTTACACTCAGGCCTGACTAAATTTTGCCTCTCCTAGCAAAACCCCACTACAAAAACGCACCTATTACTATGAGGGTGCTACATAAATATATATATATATATATATATATATATATATATATATATATATTTTTTTTTTTTTATAATGAGTAAATCAATGTATCTGCCTGTGTAGTCAATGCCCCCCTTAGGTGTGGCTGGTTGATGTGGTTCACCTGATCACACTGCCCTCAATCACACTTTTCCTCAATCACACTTTTCCGCACATCCGGAGGCACAGAACAGGCTGATACTTTGTTTTTGTTGTTTTATTAGGGATTTGAACTTGGACGGGGCAGGGACGATTATGGAATGCCCAGAATTTAAACACAAACTGTTGCTGCGCCACCCTATTAACGTGTATTCAACTAAACATAAAGTGACTAGTGCTGTATAATATGTGCAAAAAAATCATACATTTAAATGACACATAAAAGTGACTAATGCTCTGTGACAAGTACTAAATTCATACACTTAAATAACACATGCTGTGCCGTGTATAACACATATATTAGTTCATTTGAAAAAGTCCATCAGAAAATAATATATAAATAAAGTGCTCAGTGCTCCACAGAAGTGCTCAATTATATTCCGTTGTGCTCAGTGCCAGCCCCCTCTTGTGGCTTCAGTCTGGGGGTCAAAACAGACTTTTTACTGGTGATAAGATGTCAATGGCAATGCAGAGAGTTGTTCCTATCAGACTGCTACGGCATCACTTTTCCACTTATTATCTGTGATCACTGGGCAGAGCCTCTGCTCTCATGGTTAGTGTTTGGCTGAAGCCATTTATTATCAATGAACTGTGTTTACTCTTTTTAAATCATAATGATAACAGAAACTACTCAAATGACCCTGATCAAAAGTTTACATACCCTGGTGATTGAGTTGACCCAAAGGGGTTTGAATGGATATATAAGGTAACCATCCTCACCAGTGATCTGTTTGCTTGTAATTAGTGTGTGTGTATAAGAGGTCAATGAGATTCTGGACTCCAGACAGACCCTTGCATATTTCATCCAGTGCTGCACTGACGTTTCTGAATTCTAAGTCATGGGGAAAGCAAAAGAATTGTCAAAGGATCTGCGGGAAAAGGTAGCTGAACTGTATAAAACAGGAAAGGGATATAAAAAGATATTCAAGGAATTGAGAATGCCAATCAGCAGTGTTCAAACTCTAATCAAGAAGTGGAAAATGAGGGGTTCTGTTGAAACCAAACCACGGTCATGTAGACCAACTAAGATTGCAGCCATAACTGTTCCGGATGCAAAGAAAAACCCTCAAATAACTTCAGGTGAAATACAGGACTCTCTGAAAACATGTGGTGTGGCTGTTTCAAGATGCACAATGAGAAGGCACTTGCAGAAAGATGGGCTGCATGGTCAAGTCACCAGAAGAAAGCCATTACTACGCAAATGCCACAAAGTATCCCGCTTACAATACACCAAACAGCACAGAGACAAGCCTCAAACTTACTGGCACAAAGTCATTTGGAGTGATGAGACCAAAATTGACCTTTTTTGGCCACAACCATAAACGCTATATTTGGAGACGAGTCAACAAGGCCTGTGAAACCCACCCAGAGGTGGATTGATGATATTTTGGGGATATGTGAGCTACACAGGAAATTTGGTCAAAATTGATGGCAAAATGAATGCATTGAAACAGAAAAAAATGGAATGGATGTCCGCACTCCTGTACAATGACTTTATTCTTAGTCAAAATACAGCATACAGTGTACAGGTGATTACAGGTGACACAAAGGACAGTTGACGCGTTTCACACCAACGGGTGCTTAATCATAGCCTAAGGATACATATCCACACATACTGATATATATACACACACAGTTATGGTTAGAAAAGATGTTAATTGTATAATTGATCTTTCAATAAAGCAATCAAGCGTCAATTAACAACCATATGTCAATTGTGTCCAAGAAACTGAACTAAAAGTGTGTACAAATAAAATGTTCACAAAAACAAGTGAAATGGTTATATAAAATTTGAATTGTCATGTTACATGATTGTTACAATATCGCAGTACCGCAACTAACAGTAACACTTGATGGCTGGATGTAAGAGGACCCAAAGAAAATCAAACAAAATCGTCTTGCTCAAACAGCCAAAAAATATGTGTAAATATAGAAAACATTTATTTAACAATATTTGAAAACATTGTATAGCCGAGAACGGCAAAGATATGTGCTTGTTGTTCCCCTCTCTCTCCTCCCCACTAAAAAACAAATCTAACAAAAGAGGAAGAGAGCAGAGTGTAGGAACAAATATGTATAAGTGAGAGCTACCACAAATCACCACACAGGGGTTAAATTAGACTAGAGCAGTCTCAGATGGTCGGGACGATCAGAACGATCACTCTGGTTGTGTTGTGTATGTGCAACCTGTGCAATCTATGTGTGGGATATTGCAGAGCTATCTTCTAAATAGAACCCCGAAAAAAAGAGAGAACTACCCTGTTTTATGAAACCGAACTAAAGAAACTGAAATGAACTAAATGAAAATAAGATTACTAAATCCACTACATAAACAACTTTGCTCCTCAAATCCTTATTTTATATATCAAGTATCAAGAGCTAAAGGAGGTAAAGTACTTCCTAGTGAATTTAGATGGGAATCTTAATAAAGAATAGAGACGGTGGAATAAAGTGCCAGTTAGATCATATTGAGTCTGAATTTATATGTAATTATAGCCTGTGCACAATCACACAGACCCGGGAACTCAGCACAGGGATGGTGGGAAACCCTCATAATGGGCACAGCAGGTGTGCCCTGCATATAGAATGTAGAGGTAAGGAGTACATGCTGGTTCCTCCCACCAGCCACAGTCTGCCTACATTGCATAGAGAAGCACAGAGACCCAGTGATGATGTAACACACGGGTTATCTAAAAACGTTAGCCTGTGATAAGGGAACAGGGAGGAACAAGAATGCAGTATGTTATCAAAAAAATACTAGAGGAACATTTGCATTCATCAGCCAGGAAGCTGCACATAGGATGTACTGTACTTGGACATTCCAACATGGCAATGATCCAAAACACAAGGCCAAGTTGACCTGTCATTGGCAACAGCAGAATAAAGTGAAGGTTCTGGAGTGGCCATCTCAGTCTCCTGACCTCAATATCATTGAGCCACTCTGGGGAGATTTCAAAGGTACAGTTCATGCAAAACAGCCCAAGAATTTCCAGAAACAGGAGGCTTTTAGCCAAGAGGAATGGGCAGCTTTACCATCTGAGAAGATAAAGAGCCTCAAAAGACTTCAAGCTGTCATTGATGTTAAAGGGGGCAATACACGGTATTAAGAACTGGGGTATGTAAACTTCTGATCAGGGTCATTTGGGTCGTTTCTGTTGTTATTATGATTTAAAAAGAGTAAAAACAATTGATTGATAATAAATGGCTTCAGCCAAACACTAACCATGAGTGAAAGAAATGTTTTTGTGTTATCATTCATATTCTCTGAAAAATGGCCAAGAAATCATAAATTCTGCCAGGGTATGTAAACTTATGAGCACAACTTTATAGTGGCAGTATTTTAATGTAAAAAGAAGATAAAAGAGCATTATACTGGAAACTTTGCTTTATGATTCTAAATTCATGGAATTACTGTTCACAGATATAGGAAAAACCTTGAATTTATGTTGCATAACTCTTTATGTGTTCTCTTTAGCTCTTCATATGAAGCAGGATTTCCTCTTTGTCTTGGCCATCAGAATAATCGTCTTCAAACTCTTCATTATTGACCTGCTGGTGACCTGGATAGCCGTGCTACAAATGTACTTGCCTGTAGTCACTGGCTTATAAAATGAATATGCTTCTCCCTGATGTCAACGATAGAAGGCAGTATATCTTACAATAAACCAGTCTGTAGTATTTCTAAATCATGCGCCTATGTATGTTATGTATATGTTACAGTATGTATTATTACTGTATATGAGTGTGTTATGTATGTACCAAGAGTAACCAAAAATATTATTTCTTTATTTATTTAAAAGGGATGTTGGTTTTTTGTCATCTTAAAGTGATACTAAAGTCTCATTTTTTTTTCTTGTCAAAAATAACAAACATGTAATACCTACCTGCTCTGTATAATGCTTTTGTACAGAGCAGACCAGATCCTCCTCTTCTCAGGTCCCTTTTTGGTGCTCCTGGCCCCTCCCTCCTGTTGAGTGTCCCCGCAGCAAGCAGCTTGCTATGGGGCACCTGAGCTGAGCCACAGCTCCCTGTGTCCATTCAGACACAGAGCCGCGACCCGGACATGCCCCCTCTCTCTCCTCATTGGCTCACTGACTTTGACAGCAGCGGGAGCCAATGGCGCTTCACTGCTGTCTCAACCAATGAAGAGGGAGAGTCCTGGGCAGCCGAATCTCTCGTGCAACATCGCTGGATCGAGATGGGGCTCAGGTAATTATTAGGGGGGCTAAGGGGGAGCTGCACACAGAAGGCTTTTTATCTTAATGCATAGAATACATTAAGATAAAAAAAACCTTCTGCCTTTTCAACCCCTTTAAGGGTTCATTCACACCAGAACGTGGTGGGGGAAACCCTTTTTCTCTACGTTTTTCACTGCGTTCAAAATGCGATTTAGGTGTGAAATGGCCCTTAAAACAGTATTAAACCCAAAAATAAAAAAATAATATTTTTAGTTTACTAATCTTTAAGGGCTTGTTCACACATATACTGAAAAAAATTGCGCTATCCCAATACTGTGTAACACGTGAATAAAGTGATTGAATAAAGCAGCTAACACAACAATATTCCAAAATTGCCAATAGAATTTTACAAAATCATAAAGTGTAGCGCTAAAAATTAAATACAAAAATAAACTGGACAACTGTTCCAGTCAAACTACAGGGTGGGCCATTTATATGGATACACCTTAATAAAATAGGAATGGTTGGTGATATTAACTTCCTGTTTGTGGCACATCAAACTCACAAGAAAAACAATGGTGTGCTTGGTTTTAACGTAACTTTATTCTTTCATGAGTTATTTACAAGTTTCTGACCACTTATAAAATGTGTTCAATGTGCTGCCCATTGTGTTGGATTGTCAATGCAACCCTCTTCTCCCACTCTTCACACACTGATAGCAACACCACAGGAGAAATGCTAGCACAGGCTTCCAGTATCCGTAGTTTCAGGTGCTGCACATCTCGTATCTTCACAGCATAGACAATTGCCTTCAGATGACCCCAAAGATAAAAGTCTAAGGGGGTCAGATCGGGAGACCTTGGGGGCCATTCAACTGGCCCACAACGACCAATCCTCTTTCCAGGAAACTGTTCATCTAGGAATGCTCGGACCTGACACCCATAATGTGGTGGTGCACCATCTTGCTGGAACTATGATGTCGGTGATAGGGAATTGCTGGCCATCAAGTCTGCTTTGGAGGAATGGCGGTACCTCCTGGAAGGAGCAGTTCACCCGGTATTGGTTTTTACTGACCATAAAAACCATAAAAAAACCATATGCTGTGAAGATACGAGATGTGCAGCACCTGAAACTACGGATACTGGAAGCCTGTGCTAGCATTTCTCCTGCGGTGTTGCTATCAGTGTGTGAAGAGTGGGAAAAGAGGGTTGCATTGACAATCCAACACAATGGGCAGCACATTGAACACATTTTATAAGTGGTCAGAAACGTGTAAATAACTCATGAAAGAATAAAGTTACGTTAAAACCAATCACACCATTGTTTTTTCTTGTGAAATTCCCAATAGGTTTGATGTGTCACATGACCCTCTTCCTATTGAAAAGTTGGATTCAAAATTGCCGACTTCAAAATGGCCGCCATGGTCACCACCCATTTTGAAAAGTTTCCCCCCCTCACATATACTAATGTGCCACAAACAGGAAGTTAATATCACCAACCATTCCCATTT
>BLSH010512949.1:445895-457011 GCA_018402905.1 Glandirana rugosa | reverse complement strand
TGTCAGGCACGCGACCCACGGAACCCGCTAAGTTGTTATTAAAAGTTGAGGACGGTTATGAAGAAATTGGTGAAATTCTGGCTCGGAGAAAAACCTCAAACCTCCAATAGTCGATCTTTGTCCAAAAAAACGATATTTTAATGAATCTTGGGGGTTTGTAATATATAAAAAAAAAAGATTCTGGGATCTCTTATTTTACCGCCGGTAACGTTTTGAAATACAGTGTGGCATAAACGCGTCGCCAGAATTTTCGCGCTAAAAAAAACTTGTTTTAGTCAAAAAACTCAATTTTTTATTCTGTTGTCATTTCAATCCAGTTAAAAAAAAGTATAACACTTTCTATTACAATGCCATGACATGTTGGGTATCATTTTACTCGGCGTAACATTATCTTTCACAATATGAAAAAAAATTGACCTAACTTTACTGTTGTCTTATTTTTTAACTCAAAAAACTGATTTTGTTCAAAAAAAATCGCGCTTTTAAGACCGCTGCGCAAATACGGTGTGACATAAAGTTTTGCAATGGCCGCCATTTTATTCTCTAGGGTCTTAGAAAAAAAAAATATATAATGTTTGGGGGTTCTAAGTAATTTTATAGCAAAAAAACCTGTTTCTAGCTGATAACCTCCAAACTCCAAAAAGAGGCTCGGTCTTAAAGTGGTTAAAGAAGTATTGGCAGGAGTTGAAAATTATTGTTGAATCGCCCAAGGCACCCAGCGCACGGACTGTAGCTCTTGGTCCTGTTCAGATCCTTGCAGTGTGTGTTGTTGTTGTTGTTTTTTTATTTATTTTTATTATTTTTTATGGTATTTCCTTGTTGTCTGTGCTGTGCTGTAACTCCTCCCCAGGCTAAAGGCCAAAATATGAGTTACAGCAGGCACTGAAGCCATCTTCCTTATGCAACCCCGTACCTCTTCTAGTCCCGTAACATATTTTTTGTACTGTAAATATTTCATTGTACCGAAAGGGGAGACTGCGCACAGCCACCAGCTAGTCAGGGGTGAGCGACTACAGTATTAGTGCACTGGAGAGGGGTGCCCTCATTAACAAAAACACAAGCCCACAACAACATGTGCCAGCTACTACTATAGTCTCTTGGACACAAAATGAATAGTTGGGCTCAGTCTTTCCTTTCGGTACAATAAAATATTTTTAGTACAGTTGACAGCAGAGAAGACACGGGGCTCCAAGATTATAGGGAAAACTGCAGATGTTCTGGTTGATTTCAGAGGAGACAGAGGTTGTGCAGGCTCCCTCTCCTCTGTGTGCACTTGCAGTCAGAACTAATTTAAAGTGGTTGTAAACCTCAGACCTGAAATATGAACAAGACCTATCACTCTATAGTGTGCTTGTCTCAATTAAGAGCACCAAGTGCCCTTCTGTCTGCTGCTTCGTTCCTCAGCATGCCACTTCTGTCATAAACTGACAAGTTTTCCTGACACCAAGAGAAAAAAGGTGACAAGCGAGGGACCACCTGCTGATTCACAGCCTTAGCTCTGTTTCTGTGTGCAGAGGGTTGTGTCCCTTCCCTCTAACCAGCTCTTGGAGCTCTCCTCACTGAGCTCTACAGAGTTTAATTTCAGCTGTCTGCCCCCTTTTTTCTGACAGCTCAGGCAAGTTGTATACATTCTGGACTGTAAACAGATGTAGAGAACAGAAGACTCAGATAAATAGGTAAAACTTATGTAGGAGTATTTGTTTAATCTCTGTGTATCACTGGTCACTTCACTGGGTATATGTAGGGGTTTACAACCATTTCTTTATTGTACATCACGGGACACAGAGTGTTAATTCATTACTGCTGGGTTATACACTGCCTTCAGGTGAATGGACACTGGCAACCAATAGACAGGAAGTTCCCCCTATATATCCACTCCGGGATTACCTCAGTTTTTTCGCCAGCGTCTGAAGGTGATGGTCGTGGCTGTGAGAGCTCTTCAAAAACTCTTGACATCCCAGAAAGTGGATGTTTTATCGGATCCATTCAAACGGCAGAAAGCTAAAAGGATGGTACCTGAGTCTCGATTGGTCGAGGTTTTGCCTGTAATGTGTTAAATCACTGGGCCCATAGTTTGTTGGTAAATCCTGGTCTGTCTGCCCAAGGAAGATTCCATAAGGGTGCTATACATGTCCAAGTGAGTGTCCCGCAGTTTAAAAGGGACCCGGTCCTTGAAGGTCCTGAGTGACAAGGCCTGCTGTGATGGGTGTAGGCTGGCTCCTAAAATTAGGGAATGAAAAGTACTTTCCCATCTCTTTAAAAAAAAAAAAAAAGAAATTCCTGGTTTTTGCCTGCAGTACCAGTGCTACAGACACCAGAGGGGGCTGTTCTGCAGGACTCGGCTTACTGCTTTGAAAAAAAAAAAAGTGTCTCTTTTGAAAGCAGGAAGTGGAAGCCAGCATCTTTAACCACTTGCCGGCCGCCAACCGCAGGTTGACGGCGACAAGGCGGCCCTGCTAGGCAAACCGCCGTCATAGACGGCGGCTGCCAGATCGTGCACTGTGAGTGCGCACGCGCCGCCGGAGGCGCGCTCACTGTGTTCCGGGGGGGCCAGGGAGCGGGTGCGGCGGACTCTATCTCCGCCGGCTACCCGCGATGCCCCCCCGGAGTGAAAGAATGGAGGTCCGTGTATGTAAACACGGATCTCCGTTCTGTGAGGGGGGAAGGACTGTGATCACAGCCTTCCTCTATATGGAAGCTGTGATCACTCCCCTTCCCCTGCCAGGGCAGCCCACACACAGTTAGAACACGCCCAGGGAACACAGTTAACCCCTAGAGCGCCCCCTGCAGGTTAACCCCTTCACTGCCAATGGCATTTACACAGTATCAGTGCATTTTTATAACACCGATCGCTGTATAAATGCCAATGGTCCCAAAAAAGTGTCAAAATGGTCCGACATGTCCGCTGCAATATCGCAGTACCGCTAAAAATCACAGATCGCCACCATTACTAGTAAAAAATAAAAACCCCATAAATGAATTCTCATCATCCGTAAACGCGGCAACTTTTGCGCAAACCAATCAATAAACACCGATTGCGATTTTTTTTGATCACAAATATGAGGAAGATTATAAAACGGCCAAAACCGTTGAAAAAAAAATGTTTTTTTATATATTTTTTTTTTATTTGTATTTTAGCAAAAAGTAAGAAATTTGGGTTTTTTTGCAAAATTGGCGCTTTTCTTTTGTTTATAGCGCCGATCAGCGGTGATCAAATACCACCAAAAGAAAGCTCTATTTGTGGGAAAAAAGGACGCAAATTTTGTTTGGGTACAGCGTCGCACGACCGCGCAATTGTCAGTTCAAGCGATGCAGTGCCAAATCGCAAAAAGTGCTCTGGTCCTAAAGTATGAAATCCTTCCGGGGCTGAAGTGGTTAACCACTTGTCAACCGCAGTCTGACGGCGACAGAGTGGCTCGATATCGCAAACAGCCATCATATGTCGGCGGCTGCGATATCTCTCACTGTGAGTGCGCGCGCCCACTGTGTTGGGGGGGGGGGGGCAGGGAGCGGGTAGGGCGGACTTGATCGCCGCCAGCTACCCGCGATGCCCCCCCCCGCAGTGAAAGAACGGAAGTCCGTGTAAGTAAACACGGTTATCTGTTCTGTTAGAGGGGGAAGGGCTGTGATCACAGGCTTCCTGTATATGGAAGCCGTGATCACTCCCTTCCCCCAGCTAGGCCAGCCCACACACAGTTAGAACACGCCCAGGGAACACAGCTAACCCTTAGAGCGCCCCCTCCAGGGTAACCCCTTCACTGCCAATGGTATTTACACAGTAATCGGTGCATTTTAAAGCAATGATCGCTGTATAAATGCCAATGGTCCCAAATAAAGTGTCAAAATGGTCCGACATGTCAGCTGCAAAATCGAAGTTCGCCGCCATTACTAGTAAATAATAAAAAAATTAAAAACCCCCGAAATGAATTCTCATCATCCGTAAACGCAGCAAGTTTTGCGCAAACCAATCAAACGCCGATTTGTGTTTTTTTTTTTTTTTTTTTTTTTTTTTATATATATTTATTTTTTTGGATTTGTATTCTAGCAAAAAGTAAGAAATGTGGGTTTTTTTTTTTGCAAAATTGTCACTCTTTTGTTTATAGCAGTGATCAGAAATGACGCAGAGGTGATCAAATATCACCAAAAGAAAGCTCTATTTGTGGGGAAAAAAAGGATGCAAATTTTGTTTGGGTACAACGTCGCACGACCGCGCAATTGTCAGTTAAAGCAACGCAGTGCCGAATCGCAAAAAGTTCTCCAGCCCTAAAGTGGGAAATCCTTCCGGGGCTGAAGTGGTTAAGCCCTCATACACACAGATGTTTTTTGACGTCACGTTTTTGGGCGTTCTTTACAGCTCTCCATGTTATGCTATGGCCCCTTAAAAACGCAGACGTTTTTGAGCAGTAGAGAGCATCTGCGTTAGTGAGCTGTAACTAGAACGCACGTTCCGAAGCTGTAACGTTTTGGCATTTTTGACGCCGCAAAACGCTCACTATCGCCGTTCCGGCGTTAACCGGCATTTTTGACGCCAAAGTTTTCTGGTTAAAAAATAGCAGAGGAATGTTTGTTTTTGTTTTTTTTAAAAAAAAAAAACTCCTATTGACGCCGAGGCTCACTAACGCCGATGCAAAACGCAGATTTTTCCCTGACGTCGGACCCGACGTTTTGCTTATTTTTAAACGTACGCCCGTGTGTATGAGGCCTAAAAGTGCTGGTTGGGTGTCGCCGGCACTTATGGGCTGCAAAGGGACACAGGGCTGGAGTCCTGAGGGCACGTGAGTCTGAAGGGGTCTGAGCAAGGTGACTGCAGGTAAGGGAAGCCAGGGGGAGACTGTGTGTTAAACGGCTGGTCTGTTCACAGAGCTTTTCTTAAGGGGAAGATGTCCTTTTTTTTTCTGGGTTTTGCAAATGTCTTCCAGAAAGAAGGCAAGGGTGATGGCATCTAAGGGAGCCAGTGCATCACCACCTGTGGTAGAGGAGCCTGGGTTTACTGCCTATTTTGCCTCCCCTGAAAGACTGGCCTATCTGAGCCTCTTGCCATTGTGGCTACCTTGAATGCATCTGATCCAGCCTATGTCACTAAGGAGAATTTTGGCTGCAGCTTTAGGGGGTCTTGAGAGCAAAATAGCGAGTATGATTGCAGCTATGCCTCAAGGTAAGAAGAGGGAGAGGTCCTCTTCTTTGGGCTCTGGTCCTAGGGGGAACCTAGTCGAGCATGGAGACACCCGTCCCCATGGAGGTACGCTGACATGGGTACCGATTGGGTTGAGGATGCGGATGAGGTACCAAGGGGTGACCCGGATGAAGGTCAGGCTGATGATTCTTCTTCTGAGGAGTCGGATTTCAGCCTCTAAATCAGAGAAGCTGTTGGTGCAGGCCTTGATTGAGCTTGTAAGGTCCGGATTTAAGTTACCACCTGTTGAGGTGTCTGAAGCCTCATGCTCTGCTCTGGGATCGTTGCGGTCTAAGCAAACTTCCCAGGCGGTTCCAGTCCACCCTCTGCTAGAGCAAAAGATGTATGCAGACTGGGATTACTCGGATCGGGTGTTAATGCCTCCTAAAGGGTTCTCTCAATTGTATCCTATGGAGGAAAATTTCAAAAAGAAATGGAGCATGCCTTTAGTAGATGCAACAATTTCTTCAGTCAATGAAAGTTTGACTTGCCCAGTTGATAATGCGTAGAGCTGTAAAGATCCTGCCTATAAAAAAACGGAGAGTCTCTTCTTTAAAGCTTCTTTTGCAGTGGCTGGGTCAGCAGTTCAACCTGCTGTAGCAGCTGTTGGCATTTGTCAGTCTGTCAAGGATCATGTCAAAAGATTGTTTGTTTAAAAACCGGCCTTATCAGAGATCCTTGCAGCTTTACGCTTTGCGGTAGATGCGTTAAAAGACTCAATTCACCAGATGTCCCGGTGTGCGCGGTTGTCAGCATACATGCGCAGGGTGTTATGGTTGAAGAATTGGTCCGCAGAAATGCCATGCAAAAGATTCCTTGCTGCCTTTCCCTTTCAAGGAGAAAGGTTATTTCGTGAGTAATTGGATAAATATATCCAAAACATTTCTGGAGGTAAAAGTGTACTGCTCCCAGTTAAAAAGGTAAGCGCCCTTCCTTCAAAATACTTAGTGCTCCTGGAACCAGCTCCGCATCTTCCAGGCAGTTCCGACGGCCTCAGCAGGCAGAATTTTTAGAAGGCGTCAGGGTCAGAAAGAACCCTGGACCCAGAAGTCAGCCTAGCCTAATTCCAGGTCGACCTTGTGAAGGGGGTGCCCCCACTCACAAGGGTGGGGGAAAGGTTACTGCGGTTTGCAGGAACTTGGTTAAGGGTGGTGCAGGACAAATGGGTCATTTCCACAGTAGCAGGGGGCTACAAATTGTAATTCAGGGAGTTTCCTCCCTGCCACTTTCTGGAATCCAATATATCCATAAATCCTGTAAAAAAGGTTTTATTATTCCAAGCCCTAGAACACCTAAGGGTGCAGGGCATGATTACAGAGGTTCCAACAAGCGAAAGGTTCAGGGGTTTTTACTCAAACCTTTTCACGGTGACAAAACCAAACGGAGAATTAAGGCCCATCCTGGACCTAAAGTCGCTCAATCCGTTTCTGGTGCTGCGACATTTCTGGAATCGATTTTGTTCGGTAGTCTCTTCCCTAAGAAAGGGGGAATATATGGCATCCATAGATCTCAAGGATGCATATTTGCACGACCCGATATTCGAACCTCACCGAAAACGTCTGCGGTTTTTGATAGAAGGGCATCATTTTCAGTTTGTGGCACTGCCTTTCGGCTTGGCCACAGACCCCCGGGTGTTTTCAAAAGATTTAGCACCGGTATTGGCATCCCTAAGAGCAATGGGGATATCAGTCATAGGCCTTGATACAGCCCCGGCAAGGGTATTCTTACCAGAAACAAAAGCCAAGGACATAAATAACAGATGGTAAATCCTGGTAAAAACAGCAAGGCAGCCTTCTATAAGGCAATGCATGTGGTTGCTAGGCAAGATGGTGGCTTCATTCGATGCAGTCCCCTATGCGCAATTTCTCACCCGGCCCTTACAGAACAATATTCTAAAGGCCTGGAACAAGAATTGCCAGGCATTGGATTGCCCCATGACTTTGTCTCCATCAGCAAGACTAAGCCTCTCAGTCTCTCTTGGTGGGTAAAGCCCAACAATTTGAGAAAAGGAAAGTCTTTTCTGCCCCTAACCTGGAAAGTAGTGTCCACGGATGCCAACCTGCTAGGTTGGGGGGCAATCCTGGGAGAAGCATCAGTACAAGGGACATGGTCTCCTCCAGAAAGGACATTGCCTATCAATATCATGGAGATGCAGGTGGTACGATTGGCCCTGGTATTCTGGTCAGCCAGGTTACAGGGTTTTCCGGTCAGGATTCAGTCTGACAACTCCACTGTGGTAGCATACATTAACCACCAGGGAGGTACCAGAAGCCTAGCGGCCCAAAAGGAGGTGGATGTCATCCTAAGGTGGGCAGAGAGGAATTTGCCATGCCTATCGGCATTGTTAATTCCAGGGGTGGACAATTGGCAGGTGGACTATCTAAGTCGTCAGCAATTGATGCCGGGGGAATGGTGCCTGCACTCCAAGATTTTTCAGCAGATCAGTCAACGTTGGGACACCCCCGACATAGACATGATTGCATCTGGGTTCAACAGCAAACTGGACAAGTTTCTGTCCAGGACCCGGGATCCATTGGCAGTCAAGATGGGCGCATTGATATGCCCATGGAATCAGTATTCCCTAATCTATGTATTTCCTCCAGTACAGCTTCTTCCACGATTGCTCAGCAAGATACGGGAGGAAGGGAGACCAGTGATCCTAGTGGCCCAGGAGAACATGGTATGCGGATATCGTGAGGTTAGCGGTAGGAAATCCATGGGTGCTTCCATACTGTCCGGATTTACTGTCTCAAGGACCCCCATATTCCACCCTAATTTACGCTCGCTAAATTTAACGGTGTGGCTATTGAATCCAGAGTCCTAAAAGATAGAGGCATTTCGGATTCAGCCCTGCCTACTCTAATCAATGCCAGGAAACCCGTGTCTAGAAAGATTTACTACAGGGTTTGGAAAGCATACATATCTTGGTGTGAATCCAAGAAATGGCCTCCTTGCAAGTATTCTTTGGAGAGGATTCTAGAGTTCCTACAATTAGGAGTAAGCCTGAATCTGTCTTTAGGAACAATTAAGGGTCAGATATTGGCATTGTCTGTGTTTTTTTCAAAAACCGATTGCATTGCACTTCTTAGTGTGAACATTTATTGAGGGGGCTAGGTGGCTGATTCCCTTGGGATCTGAATCTGGTGCTGTCTGCACTACAGAAGCAGCCCTTTGAGCCTATTAGGCAGATTCCTTTAGTCCTCTTATTGAGGAAGTTGTTTTTTTTGGTAGCTATGACTTCAGCGAGAAGAGTCTCTGAATTGGCTGCTCTGTCTTCTAAGGAACCTTTCTTGGTTTTACACCAAGATAAGGTAGTCATGCAGCTTCGGCAGGCTTTTTTGCCGAAAGTGATTTCCAGGTTTCACCTGAACCAGGATATTATTTTGCCCTCCTTTTTTTCCAACTCCAGTGACTCCTGAGGAAAAATTACTACACACACTTGATGTAGTTAGGGCAGTTAAAGTTTATTTAAAATGTCAGCTCCTATTAGGAAGACCGACTCCTTTTTTGTTCTGCCGGAAGGCCCTAAGAAGGGTCAGGCAGCAACTAGCTTCAACATTGCTAGGTGGATTCGCCAGGTAATTAGCCAGGCATATGGGCTAAAGGGTAAGGTTACACCTTTTGGTTTGAAAGCCCATTCCACTAGAAGGATGAGTATGTCATGGGCAATGCATCAGCAGGTGTCTGTGGCCCAGATTTGCAAGGCTGCTACTTTTGGTCTTCTGTTCATACATTCACCAGGTTCTACCAGGTGGATGTTAGGGCCCAGGAGGATGCTGCGTTTGGTCACAGTGTGCTGCAGGCAGCAGTCTAGGTCCTTTGTCCAGGGTGGGCTTAGGGTTACTGTGTTCACTCCCCTCAAGGGATATTGCTTTGGGACATCCCAGGAGTAATGAATTAACCATGATGTACGATAAAGATTTAATACAGCTTACCAGTAAAATCCTTTTCTTGGAGTACATCACAGGACACAGAGATCCCTCCCCTCTTCTTCTTCTTCTTCTTCTTCTTCTTCTTCTTTCTGGGATTCTTATTGCTTGCTTCAAAAACTGATGTAATCCCAGAGTGGGAGGGGTTATATAGGGGGAACTTCCTGTGTATTGGTTGCTAGTGTCCATTCACCTGAAGGTAGCGTATAACCCAGCAGTAATGAATTAACACTCTGTGTCCAGTGATGCACTCCACAAAAAAGGATTTTACAGGTAAGCTGTATTAAAAATCCGTATTTTAAAATGTAACTTTAGTCAGAAAATTAAGTCCTGCTAGATGACTTCAGTCTTGGTAAACACTATGTAAAACATTACAAATAAGTGTCTATACTTTTTCAAATCAGTAATACACTGAATCACCCTGCTCTGCACATGCTCAGTTGCTCTATATTTGTAGGCACTGCCACATTTGTAGAGGCCAATCTGCTGACAGCCTTAAAGCAAAATTAAATCCTCTTATCCTTTACAGCCAAGGAAGCTGCTTCTGGTAGCATAATTATCAATGTGGAATGTATGTTCCTTGTTAAAGAACATTATTTTTTATAAAGTTGTTATGGGTAAAGTTCCTCTTTAACTATTTTGTCTCCTTGTGAGCAACATGGCTGGATAACAGTTCATGTAGAGGGGGCAAGCTGTCAGTCATGCTATCTCAACAATCACTGCAAGTTTAACCAGCACCTAACAGTATGTGCTATGGGGGATTTAATAGCGATTTTCAACTTCTGGCGATACATCTTTTTTAAGTTCAGAGGTCATCAAATCACAGGAACAAAACAGAATGACAAAAACAATGCAATGTATCTATCTGTCAACTTTATTACTTGATGGAAATATAAATTATGGAGCTTTAGAGCATGTGAGATTTCTTACATTGGTTTACAATGGTTTATTGAATCAATTGGACTATTTTTAGGTACAGACTTATACACATTTTAAACAGCCACCACTTGGCTCATAATGTCTATGGACCTCCGCTTGTTGATGGGCCTTACAAGAATTGCTGCATATTCAACACTGGCTCGGTTTTTCACGGGTCATCCGGGAGGGTCTGCAGGAAAGTCTCCTGGATTGGAAAATTTATACCTGTTTTTTTTAAGTGTTAGGCAGCTCCAGTCCTGCCATGGATTTCAAATGCATTTGTCAACCAAGGATTCCTTGAAATTCAACTGAAGGGGAGAAGGAGGTGCTGTATTCAAAGTGCTGAATAGGATCTGGCGTGGGCTTTCTGCTTGTAATTCTTTAGTATATATTTAATAGTACAGCAGAAAACTGTTTTAGGCAACATGCCGTACAGACAAAGTGAAATTGTCATCGTTGGAGCAATATTATTGAGAAAGAGCCATGTCTGCACCCCAAAATATCTGGTTGCATCTGTTTTGTTACTTTTCTTTCTACTTCTATTGTAAGTTGCTTGTAACCATTTTCCTTTTCATTTTGTTTTTGTGTTATATTTTGATTGAATTTTGTTTTAATGGTGTTGGCTGTAGTATGACCCCGGCACAATATCTGTACAGATTTCTGTTATCCAAGTCTTCCCTCTAACGGCAAAAGTAACTAAAAATATGCTTATCTTGTTTGCAGAGATATCCGTCTGATTGACGTCACAGAAGGTCTCTGTCAAAGACTGTTGGAGTACAACCTTCACAAAGAGCGGACTGGCAGCAATCGCTTTGCTAAGGTATTTTAGTGCACAAAGTCTTTCCCTTTTGTTAAAGTGGAACTTTAGTGCTTGAAGCGTTTGTTAAGTCCAAAAAAAAACAAAAAAAACAGATCCTAGTCTGTTAAAGCATGTTATACAGCACAGTGCTTGTTCTGTGTCATTTGAGGTTTGACAGTATCGCCTAAAATACCTGGCTATGCCCTCCCCCCTGTACGTTGACCACGATATATCAGGGCTGCTGAGCCCCGACACTGTGGTCAAAATCCGCTATGACAGTTTGGAGTTTACTGTGTC
>BLSH010512949.1:426433-445885 GCA_018402905.1 Glandirana rugosa | reverse complement strand
CCCCCCCCCCCCCCCCCGTCTCCTCGTACCTGTGCCAGCCCCTCCCCCTACTGCTCTCATATCTCCTACTAAATCCTCTTATACCCCTCTGTACCATAATAAGTGTGCCTGTGTTATGTAAAAAATCTGCCGGATTGTACCTATATGAGCGCGGCTCCTGGCGCTCAGCTGACTGTCGGGTCTCTCTCTCTATTCCCCTCCTCCCCAGCTGACGTCAGCGGAAGGGCTTGGCCCTGCCTACTGGAGCTGTGAGCCAGAGAGAGAAGAGAGCTGACAGCTGAGCGCCAGGAACCGCGCTCATATAGGTACAATCCGGCAGATTTTTTACATCACACAGGGACACTTATTATTATGGTACAAAGAGGATGGGAGGATTTGGTAGAAGTGGGTTAACAACCACTTTAAAAACAAAACTGAGAACAGGCTGGATTTTTAATGCAGAAGAGACATACTATGTCTCTTCTGCATCAAAGTTGTTTACTTGTCTGTCCACGCAGATGCTGTAACTCCTGCGTATGTGCCGAAATTATGTAATCTTGGCCCGGCTAATGAAAACAGCTGGGGATTGATACCCAAAAGCCCCTGAGCTGAAGAGGTTAGTGGCTCATAGGGAGATTTAGGACATCAGAGCGATGACAAATTTGTGTGGCTTTTGAATATTGGACTACAAGAATTGCAAAAGGCTCCAGCGGGTTTTACCTTCAATGGAAATTTTCAGTTGATGGCTGTCCAACGTGGGTTGCAGCAGAATCTGAAGGTTGCCATAGCTATTTTATTAATTTGTATTGGCATTGAGGATGAAGAGGAGCATCAGTCTGCATGTTTAGAATTGCAAGTGTGTACTTGCTATAGTAGATTTTTTTTTTTTCCAAGGTCTGCAACCATATTCTTATTAAATTTGTAATTGCTGTTAAGGCCAAATGAATAATACAGTACTGCACAGAATTTTCTGTTAGTGCTAAAAAAAAAAAAAATCTTTACATAAACAAGCATGGAATGGCTATCAGTAGTAAAATTAATTTTGAGGTCCAACCTCTGTTTTCCAAGCCAGGTCTGAAAAGCAGAGGTTTATATTCCTGGTTATAAATCCATCTTTGGAAAATGAGTTTATGTGGTGTGTGTGTGTGTGTGTGTGTGTGTGTGTGTGTGTGTATGTATATGTGTGTGTATGTATATGTGTGTGTATGTATGTGTGTATATACGTATCCACAATGAATGTCAAACGGATAACCAGGACCACCTATCGCTAGAATGGTCAAACAGGCAGACAGAATAGCCTCTGCGGGGTAGAAAAAGCCAAGCCAATAGGGTAATCTGATGGTAGATTGATATCTCACTGCAATTCCCCCTCACAGCGGGACAACCGAATCATCCGGGAACAGGAGGTGAACCATACAAAGGAAAGAACTCCAATAGTGTAATACTGCTAAGGTGATGTTTAGTGAAAAAAGGCCAAATGGCTACTTACAATAGGTAAAATCTTAACACGCATAGGATAAAATCATTTGTCGGCAAAGAAAAAGGCAATCACCTGCACTTCCGGGGTCATGTGGGGCGAAATTGCATCAGCATGTAGCTCCACCCCTATGGTGTCAGCGCACCCAAGTGACCCCAGAAGTGCGGGTGATTGCCTGTTTCTTTGACGGAAAATGGTTTTAGCCTATGCGTGTTAAGATTTTACCTATTGTAAGTAGCCAATTTTTCAATAAACATCACCTAAGCAGTATTACACTATTGGAATTTTTTCCTTTTTGTATGGTTCACCTCCTGTTTCCGGATGATTTGGTTGTCCCGCTGTGAGGGGGGATTGTAGTGAGAGATCCATCTACCATCAGATTACCCTATTGGCCTGGCTTTTTCTACCCCGCAGAGGCTATTCTGCCTGCCTGTTTGACCATCCTAGCGATAGGTGGTCCCGGTTATCCGGTAAGAGTCCCTGATTACTGTGTGTGGGGTGCCACAGAAGTTCCTGCATTATGTCACTTGGTGGTGGAGGATCTGCTTTTCTTCTCTGGACTCTTCATCCAATATAAGGATTCACCTATACATAGACCTTTGAAGTGTTTTTATTACTGTTCCTTTTTACACATTGCACTTTATGATGTTTTATTATACATTTAGTGTTATAGCACATTAAGTAATAACTGTTTATATTTATTGACTAGTGTTATTTTATTTTCTTTATGTATGTTACCTGGTTTATATCACTTCGTTAATTGCTGCAGTCCTCATTTCACATTACATTATACTTTAGCGCGGTATATCCCCTTTTTTTATTGAATGTCAACCGGAAAAACATTTTCAGGCATTATTCTTAGAATGGCAATTTTTGAATCTACTGGTACCTGCGTTGAACAGATGGAGTTAAGGATCAAAAAACGATGGTGCTTGGGACAGTGACATAAAATGACATAAAATGTGAAGGAAGGATCCTGAGGCCGTAGTACCTCTATAGGGCACTGTAGAGATGTCGCTTTCCCCCAACATAGAGCTTCAAAGGGGTGTAATGGACCCTATGAATGTTGAACAGATGAGGCAGGCACTGCAAAGGGGATAAGCGGGCGCTAACCACTTTTTGAATAGTAAAATATAAGTCTCCTATCAGTCCCCACTTGGTGTCAGAAGTGGAGGTCACCATAATTAGTGCCACAGAGGGATTATATTTGAGCTGTGGTAGGTAGACACTTGGCACTGTAAAGCGTGTCATAATTGAAGGTATTGAAAAAATAATTTGGGCAGCTGGTACCATTCTGTCAATTTATTAAAGGGTAATAATATATCGTTGTCATATAACTGGTAAAGGAATCTAATTCCAGCTTTTTTTCCACAAGTCAAATCCCTAGTTTACTCACCTCTGGTAACCCCAAATTATCCCAGATCAGCATATAATGCGTATAGCCTTCATGCATAGTGAGGCTTCATGCTGTTTCCCACATTTTATGGATTATGTTGAACATAGGGATATTACATTTGGTGTAAAAGTATTGTGCCACTATCAGTTGGACAGGTGGAATTTCCGGGAACTGAGACAGGACAACGTTCTGAATGGGGTCTAGCAAGTTTAAGTTATTCCAACCATATCAGTGTTGCATTTGGGATGCTAAAAAATAAAATCTAGTGTTAGGCACCGCTAGACCTCCCCCATCTTTAGGTAATTGCAATGTGGAGAGCCGTATTCTAGGATGTCTGTACTTCCAAATAAGGTCCCTGAAAAGGGAATTTATTGCACGAAAAAGACTATGCGGAAGCCATACGGGGCAATTATGGAGAAGGTATAGCCGCTGCGGCATCCACACCATTTTTACAAGCTTGGCTCTACCAGTTATTGTCAGGGGAAGCTTACTCCCAAGTTTTACCCCTTTGCTTAAAGTGTGCAAGTAAAGAGGTCAAATTTTCTCTCCACGTAGTCCTGGACTTGCGCGGTAACCACAACTCCCAGGTATTTAAAAGATGTAACCACTGCAATTTGAGATGCTATTGAAGGGAGTGTAGTTGGGACAGGGTATAAGGCTGGGTTTACACATGTTTAGCTGGTCTGAAGTCAGGTGCAGTTTTGTTCACCGGTTCAGGTGTGATTCGGGTGCAGATTTTTACTTGAATTTGCGCCTAAAATGGACCCAAAATCGCACAGTACCCTTTTTAAGAAATGGACCGTGGCCGCTTCGGGCATGTGTGAACCGGCTCCTTTGAAAACCGATCCGTTTCACATGTTATGCGAATTAGATGCAGGTAAAAACACATTCAATTTGCATATATGTGAACCGAGCCTAACTGGACCTTTTCCCAATTAACAAATCCTGACTAGGAGCCATAGGTAATAGTAATAAAGGACATAACCAGCTAATGATGACGATGTACAGTGGAATCTTGGATTACGAGCATAATCCCTTCCAGGAGAATGCTTGTAATCCAAATCACTCGTATGTCAAAGCAAGTTTCCCCATAGGAAACAATGGAAACTCAGATAATTTGTTCCACAGTGACCGCTTGTCAATGCAGTACTTTGTGTCCATAGGTATTAGGGCACTGGTGTATGCAGTACCGTATGTGGCCAGAGGTGTGGTGGCGCTGTTGAGGCTCGGAAACGCTCAGGAACTGTTGATACTTTCGGTATTTCCAATGGCTTCCGAGTGTCTACGAGCCTCCCCAGCGCCCCCACACCTCTGGCCACATGCGGTATTGCATGCACAGAGGCTTAATACTGCTTGTTTTGCGAGACAGCGCTCGCAAACAGTCAGGATTTTTTTTAAAAAACTGCTCGTATTGTGAAATGCTCGTTAACCACGTTACTCGCAATCCAAGGTTTTACTGTATCTCCCAAAAACAACGGTGTCATCTGCATACAACGCTAATTTATCTTCCCTTGTGGACCTACGAAATCCAATTATGTCAGGTTTTGTAGCCATCTTTAATGGAAATTGGGCTTTGCTTGTCACTTTTTTTTCTTGCTCAGGGGATGTCTGAAACCTTCCAAACTTTGCATCACCTTGTCCATAAAGGAGTGAAAGTTGTGATGGACATTCCATATGAACTCTGGAATGAAACTTCTGCTGAAGTTGCTGACATGAAGAAACAGGTAAATGAGAAAAGCAGGTAGTATAACAGGATGAAACGAATACATTTGAAGCACTGTCCATAAAGATTTAGATGCACTGTATGATCACACATATCAGGACTGCTGCCTGTTCAATGTTTTCTAAAATTAAGAGTTTCAGTATGATGATGGTACTTCATTTGCAGTGTTGGCAGTCTCTGCTATCGGGAGAAGGCTTTTCATGAGATTTGGGACAACTTGGCCAGAGTATAGATATGGTTTACCTAATGAAAGGAAATGTATAGTTTATGGGGGAAAAAGAGCAGTATTCTCTTAGATATATTCAAATACAGCAGAATGTCTCTGCAGGCTGTGAGAAGCACTCCCATACTTTTGACTGCTTATTCCCATTCATGTTAACTTCCATCAGATAGTTGTCCACCTTGGAACCATCCATTGGAGTTTCTTCTCAACAAATATGCAAGTAGATTGCCAAGCATTTAATGCAGAATATTTGGACCAGTACCAGCTTAAAGTCTTAATTGAACGCTTCATTTAAATTGGCTAAATACATTCCAAGTGGATCATAACAAACAGTGTTCAGTATGTAACAGCTAAGTTTCTTCCTGTTTTATTTCTAAAACCGCTATAGCTGCCAGGGGCTGCAGAGTGGAACCCTCACTCTCTGTGGGGAAGCAATAGTCTCTGCAAAGGACCGACATGCCCCCTTCTTAGTTGTCCCTACAGCTGTGCAATCAGCAAAGCTCGCTGGATGGTTTTGGCTCTTACTCAGCAGGTGGCATGTTTGACCACTCTGACCACTGTACAGTATGCTGAAAGGGGATAGGCTTTTCTTCTCCAGCTATAGCTGCCTTAGACAATTAACTGCAAAATATTGAACACCTTTTTGTTTTGATGCACCTGGAATGCATTTAGCTTATTTAAACTGAGGTTTAAGTTGAGCATTAATTGTAATCTACCTGCTAAAAAATATAAAAGCTGTAAGCCGCGCTCCAAAACTTTACTCTTCTTTCTGTGTTTAATAAGTATCAACGACTGTATACAACGATATCTGCACCCGAAAGCCAAACTTCCTTGATGTGTTTCACCACTGCTGGCTTGTCCCCTATCCTTGTGTGTAAGCCAGCATTGGTGAAACACATCAAGGAAGATTGGTTTCAGGTGGACACATTGCATGCAATCTTTTTTGACAATTCTCAAACCAGAAAGGAGAGCTAAGTTTCTGGAGTGCAGCTTACAGCTTTTATATTTTTGACTTGGAGTAGATGTAGGCTGTGGTATCCAGCACCCGTGTTGTCTGTGTGTAATGAAAGGAACAAGTCTTTAGCGGAGCCATGGCTTTGGGTATGTTCCAGTGTACCTGCTAATATGTTTTTAGCAGGGGGATTGGGGTGATTTGTAGGGGAAGACCAGGCTAAAACATAGCATACAGATTACATGACGATAGTGTCTAAATTGGGAATCCAGCCCATCACTCCAGCACTACGAGGCCAGAGCACCAGACACTTGGTCATCATACTGTCCATTTGTTTGAAACATGTGAATTCTGTATTTTGCATGTGGCTAGCCTTCATTTCACCATTTGGTGTTGTGGACCTTGCTCAATAATTTTATATCTGAATTGCTATCATAAATAGTAGTAGAGTGACTGTTTCATTATTTATTTAGAAATTTAGGCCTCATGCACACAGGACAATTCAAACGCCACTTTTGGAGAAGCTTTTTTTTTTTTTTGGTCTCTAAACGCCCCTTAGTGTTAGTCCATGTGTCCGTGCACACATAGGCTTTTAGAGACAGGGGCGTTCAGAGGCATAAAAAACCCATAGCCAGCGCATTCAGGGGAGCAGCGGTTTACCGCTAAAAACACGATTGTTGCGTCGGAATGCGTATTAATGCTAAGTGGGTCAAGTGCTCGAGTGTTCATATTACTTACCTGATCTTCCGATCTTCCCCATACAAGACCAGTCTGGCATCCCCACTCTCCAACGGTCTTAAAAAATGGACTGTGTCTGACATCAACACGCCCAGAGCATGCTCTATAGACAGGAACAGTCCACTGCTGGATATTGGGGGAGTGCGGTGTTCCGGAGGATAGAAGGATCAGGTGAGTATAAACTTTGCGCTCACCCCTAGAAAAAGCAAGCAGTTGACCCATGCAGTTTCATTGTTTGAAGACAGAGAGAGAAGTCATGGTTGCATTTTCTTTAACACAGGCATAAGAGTTCAGTACAGAAAGCAATTTCTATTTTATTAGTACATTTTCTATGCCAGGACACTTACTAAAACATTTTTCTTTCTTTCCTTTTGACAATCAGTGTGATGCCCTGATAGAGGAGTATGATGATGTAATTGAAGACTGGTATCGAAACCACCAGCAGGATGATCTTACAGAGTTCCTGTGTGCAAACCATGTCTTAAAGGGACAGGACAAAAGTAAGTTTGACTAATCGCTCTTCTGACATCTTTTACTTGTGCAGTTTTCTATAAACAAAGCGGGAGAACACTTGCCTCTGTTACTGCTAGTGATCAGTCGCATTGCAGACTGTCATTCTCCCAGTGCAGGTCATGAAATAAGTCTGTGCTTGTAAACTTCAGCTTGGGCTATTGAGCTCTGTAATAGACTTCTTACAATAGGAGGAAATTAGAAACTGGACACCCTGCTAAAGAAAATGTAGACTGGCCACACAGCTTACATGATTTCTGTCCAATTTCCTCTTAGGTTTACAGACAACCTTCTAGAGTTGGTGTGAGTATCTAATCCTTTATAATTCACATCCAATCAGGCCCTGGTTTTGAAAGGTTGTTTGTAAACCCAGATTAGATTGTACAGTGTTATGAGCATGGCCAGCTAAACTACTATGGTCTGCACAGGAAGTGATGAAAAATCTCTCCAGTGGGGACACAGACTGCAGCAAAATACTTTTTTGTCGTTCGGTCAAGGGTTGGGACCACTCCGAAATTGACGCCTGTGCTATTGAATATATATATATATATATATATATATATATATATATATATATATATATATATATATATGCAACTAAGAAAGGATGAATGGGTGGTGGCGATTTGAAATTAAAATACAAAATGGTATATGCAATATTTTGTGTTTAGTTGACAATGTTTTAGTACCGTACATACTAGTAAAAGAAAATACACTTAATATACATTCCCTTTTTAATATGAATGTTCCATGATTCTCTGAAGTCAAATTATACTGGTTATTTAGTGCTGTCACATGCTTTTCTTGGGTATTTTCTTTGGCTTCCAGAGGTAAACAGAACTTTGGGAGAATGAAGGAAAGGTAAGTATAGACTGCTGGGGATGGGTAGGTCACCGTAAACAATACTGGTGATGTAGGTAATGCATAAAAAAAAATTAAGTCCCTTTTTTGTTTTTTTATTTTTTTTATCGTGGTTGCTTGCTTGTACCTGCAGGTTGCCTGGATGAAAAATGGATTGGTAAGAAGGGAGATTCTGCTCCTTCCTCTGGTAAAAAGAAACCATCAAATAAGGGGGGCAAAAAGAAAAGCAAGAAAGCCAAAGAAAACTCAAAGAATAAGAACCCTGAAAAGCCAACTGCAGAAAACCTAGAGGTACCTGAGGCGCAGACTTCTGAAAGCAGGCCTAATGATGAACTTTGACACAACTCGACCAAACTTTGGTAGGTTACATGAACCCCTTAATCTCAGACATATCTCTGGGATCTGATGCTCCATTCTTCCTGCTCAGCTCTACAGATGTCCATCACAGGAGGGCAATGAAGGAACATTGCAGTATATCACTACTGGGTGCTTTGTGATCTGGCTGTCAAATTCAAGGATACTGTATGACTTGTTGGTCTCATCTCCTGACTATTTCATGTTGACTCCTGTATGGATGAAAAGGACCAAGCCTACTGATATCTAGCCAACTGTGTGTTTTTTCTTTTCTTTTTTTGTTTGTTTTTTTAAGCCCACCCAAAATTAATATTTCAGCTCTGAATGAGTACCCGCAGTATACAGCACTCACCAGCCTCTTAAACTATTTGGAAAATATTGATGTACCCAGCCTCCCAGCTCTGCCATTCTGCTGAACTTCTATACCCAGCTACCAGGCCTCCAAGTCCAGAATCTCAACTGTGCCCACCTGTCATGGCCATTATGAGATGTGTGTTGTTGGGGGGGTTTTTTTTTTTTTTTAAGCCCCATTGCTGTAGCTTGCAAACACGATTTAGAAGCTCATGATTCTGAGACCTTTTCTGTGGTTTCCCTAAAAGTAGCATCTAGTCAGGCTATTATACTGACCTCTTTCCAAAATTGAAATACCATTTGTGGATGGAATTTGGCTTTAACAAGCCTTCTGACTCTTTTTTTTTTTTTTTTTTCATATTTCTGGTTCCTATCAGTGTTGTTCCTTACTGAAAAATCCCTGCAGCTAGCTGGTTTTGGCTGTGTCCTCTGCTTCTACTTCTTCTGGCAATGTATGCCCAAAGCTGTCTTCTTTTCAGTTCTTTTAAAGGGTCAGTACATTTAAACCTTACATTTAAGGGTGAGGGTTCGTAGGTTCAGTCATTCACTGAATTCTTAAATCTTCTTGGGAGCTTAGGTAGTGTAATATCTGCACTGAAGTTCCTCGCTCCTGACAAAGTGTTTCCTTTAGAAGGATTCCTATTCTTCTCTGTAGAGTGAGATCTGGTAGAAAGGTCTCACTGCTAGGGTCCTCTAGAGAAATTAATGTCTGTGGATGATTTTGGCTCATCAGTGTTCTCACATAACCATAATATGTTTTTTTGTTAAATGGCCCGTTATTTTCACATTTTAGCCCCACAAGCTTTATCCGGTATCATGTTACTGTAATTTGGATGCTTCTTTGTGCAGTCACACCTTTACTATTTATAGACTTTTGTTCCTCCAAGTATGTTAGGATGGCTTCTGTGACTTGTTGCAAATAATCAGCTTCTAACGTGTTACAGAAAGCTTAATGGGAGAAGCTGGTTATTATGGAAAATTACATTGATTTTAGATTTCTACCATCAAGAAGCATCCATGTTTGGGTCCACCCATCTTAATTTTAATTCCTGGCTTTTTGATCCTGTCACATACTCTGCAGTTCAAAATACCGATAGTTTGGCTAACTTGCATTACCATGGATGATGATACAGCTAAAAGATATTTTGTTATATCAGTTTTACAGACTTTACAAGTCTTCTTATTTTCTGAAATGACGTAAATAAATGGATTTTAATGAATAGTTTGTCTCAGTATATTTACTTGTACATCTGAGGCTGCTCATTATAATATGGTTATACAAAATTTTTAATTAGATCTTTTGTATTAGAATCTGTAATTTTTACATGTTCATAACACAAAGCAATCTCAGATTAACTAGTTACAGACTTTGGGCATGCTACACACGTCATAGTTGTATACAGGGTGTATGTAGCATGTCCAGTCCTGCCCTGCTTCCGGGACCCACCCAAATAGGTTGTAATTGTTCACTGTGGTTAATCAGAGCTGGTGTTACACTATATTCATAGAGGAAGTTGCAGCTCTAGCTGTCAAAGCAGTCTAAGTCCCCTTTCACACGGGCGCTCCGATCAGGTCTGCCTGTCAGTTTTTCAGGCGAATCTGATAGGACGCTCCATTCACTCCTATGGAGTGGTGGATGTCAGCGGTGACTTTCGCTGAGATCTGATCCCGTCTGTGAAATCCACACTGATGGAAACACTATTTTCTCTAGTTGTCTGTCCAGGACAGCACTAGAGAGATACAGCTCCACCTCCAATGGCAGGAAACACAAAAGTGTTAAGTCTATAAAGGGGCAGCTCCCCTTACTCTTCCCCAGTCTTTTGTGTTTCCTCCACCGGAGGAGGCGGCGGGTGCGGAGCACAGAGATCTGTGGGTAGGATAAAGTACCCGGTGGATCAGGGGTCCCCCGGTCAGGCAAAGGGAAGTCTGGGACCGGCGCATTCTAACAGCCCATCCTAACAACCCAATGGGGCTGGCGCTCCCTGCACAAGCTGGTAAACACTGGTAATCCAGGCAGACCGTGCAGGGGGCGGGCGTTGTCCTCGAGTCCAGCCGGTGGAATGCAAGGAGGAGGGCGGGGACTTCCGTTGCGTCCCTTCCGTATGCCGCGGGGAGCCTAGATGCAGGAGCCATGGCTGCTCAGTTTAAAACTGCACCAGCCACAGCAGCAGCGGTCCTGGCTTCTTTACAAATGCAACGGCATGATGCAGCAAGAGGTGATGGATCCAGCAGAGGGTGGCAGTGATGCTGGTGCAGCTCAGGTAGGTGGCACAGGGGTAGCTTAACCTACAGGGCTGAGGGAAAGAAGGGGGGGGGTGGAAGGTCCTTCTTGGTCCTGGCCCCTTAGGTCCCATCCTTTTTTCCTGGGATTTTTTTGAGCTGGATCCGGGCTAAAGAGCCTTGCAAATCCGGACATGGCTGGTGGTGGGTGCACATAGGTGTTGGTGGTGGCACATTTTGTGTATTGGTAGTTACTGACAGCTTGTATGGTGGTTTTGTTCCCTGCTCCTTCTCACCTTCTCTTGCTCAGGCTCAGCCCAGAGATTTGGAGAGGTCAGGGGGGAAGAAGAGGTGTCTGTCTTGTGGAAATCAAGGAAGGAGCAAACCTCTGTACCTACACGATAAAATGTACCCAACCCTGAAGGAAGATCAGGGTAGAGTTTTTCTGGTACATAGCTCACTGAACGACTCCATTAAAAGAGTGGATGGAGCCAGAGAAAAAAAAATATTTTTTCCTAAGCGCTTAAAAAGGAGGTTTCTTAATCGTTCATTGACGGACGCAGCCTCTATTCTTGACATGTGGGTTTATGCAGCTTTCACTAGGAGTGGACTAGGCAGAACGTAGTTCAGCTCAAAACGGACACAGCCCCTCCCAGGGGGCAGTCCTCACTTGGCATAACCCCTCCAGCCCTGCTCAGCAACTCAGTTTTTTCTGCCTAGTGCAAGGAGTAGGACCTGGCTGCCTGCTGGGATCTGCGGTTCCCCATTCTTTTTTTCATTTTTTCTTTTTTCAAGAATTCTGATGAATACAATCAAGTAGCCGGCTGGGTGACAGGCTGGATATCCTAGATCCAGGGAGTCTCCCCAGTGTCAGGCGTCGTTCCGTGCGAGGCGGCCGGCGGGTTAAACGTCCCGTCAGCTCACCTAGGACCGGGCACCTGGTGTCCATGTCACGGGTGCTGCATGGCAATCGGCGGGGTGGCAGGACTGCTTCGGGTGGCCACCCGCTGCTCCAGTCCAGAGTCGTGAGTACTTCTCCCCCCCCCCCTTGCGGAGGGTGGGGGGATGGGGGTGTCCCCCTTTTTCCGCGGTATAGGTGTCCCACCTATCCTCCAGCTTGCCCCCCCACCTACCTCCCTCCCCGGGGCTGTAGCGCTCCCTGCCTGGATGTGTCCCCCTGGATGGGCGGCGGGCGATCGGCCTGTGGGTCGCGACCACCATTTGCTTGTATCTAGCCGCATGTATGGAATGGCCACCATTTTCCCGTAGCCGGCCGCATGTATGGAACGGCCGCCATTTTTGCCATAGCCGGCCGCTGCGTTCGGCCTGTAGTGCCTACGGTGGCCATGTTTGTGTGGTCTGCCGTATCCTGGCTTTAGATTGCTGGCTGGGTGGGCGGCCCTGCCTCTCTTGGCGCCGGATGCAGGCCGGAAGCACCTCTCCTGACACGTGGGGACCGCGTGCAGTGGCAGAGACAAGCAGCTACAGCAGTGCTAGCAGCAGCTCCTGGGGCGGTGGGGTGAGTCCTCCTGGGAACCTCTTGGCCCTAGTGCAGCGACTGTGGGGCGGTGTGGGACACACAGTCCGGTGGGTGTTTTCCGGGGTGCGGGCTATGGCGGCCGAAGCCGGTGCTTCTCAGCCAGGGGTCTCCGGTGGGGACCAGGCCGCGCTGGGACCTGTGGTTCCATTGCACACTTTGACAGCCCTCCTGGAGGGGTACTTCTCCCGAGCAGAGCCGATCCGTGACCACGGGGTGGCGAGCAAACGGCCACCCCCTCTTCTGTCCTCTGGTGAGGACTTGAAAAACAAAAAAGTGGTCCCCTTACACCTCTCAAAACTAAGTAGGTCAAGAAAATCGTGTTTCCTCCCCAATACAAACGAATGTTCCAAAGCAAAGGCCTGCAGGGATTTGACACAACACTGATATCCAGAAAAATAATTAAAATAGTAAAAAAGTGTACAATTTATTAGATCAAAGTTTAAAAGAGTCCCACATTGAATAATGACCCTAGGGTCAAAACACAAAACCATGAATCACAAGTAAAATATGAACCACCTAATACATTATACTAGTGCAGGAGCTAGCAAACCCTCAGGCATATAGTGCATCCTGATGTTCAAGGCTTGGCTCCATCTCCAACATGTTTCGAACTTTCAAATATTTCATACTTCTTCCTCAGGGAAGACTCTGTATAACGTGGTTCTGAAACATAATAGCAGGCATAAATGTATAGCAAAAGCCGTAATATTCAGCAAAGTGTGACAAGTAAATCATAGTGGTTATCATAGCACATACATATATACACAATGATAGGCAATTATGATGAATGTGGGCCTGTCCCAGCTGTGTGTTGGTGCTCACCTTGATGTATTAAAAGATAAAGGCCTGACCAAGTCAGGTAAGGCCAAAATAAAAATAGCCTCACATCATCTGGAGGGATCAAACTGGAATGAAAACCAACAGTGGGTCAACCGAATACCGAGGGGACCCCCAAAAAATCCAAAAAACTTTTTCCCACAAGAATCAATATTTAGGGAGCGGACCGACCCCCGTCGAAGCACCTACAGAGTAAAAAATATAAAGTATATAATGGTTGTTGGGACATTGTGAACAAGCCTCAGAGACATAAAGAGCTTAATCTCTACTTACTGCATAGGCAAGTAACCCACTAGTGTGTAGACACCACGCACATACGTGGGCAGAGAGACCTGTAATTAAATAGCCATGTTAATGGATGGTCAGATCCATATATTACATTGTAAGAAGATGCTAAGTATAAAAGAAAGCGTATCCCTATGATGAGGGACACACTGTGAGTGTGTGTGATAAAAACTAGTATCACTTACCCCTCTGATGTGAGGTATCACCCCACCGACCGATCGTGGTGGATGTAATGGCGGCACAAGCCCCAACCTGGATAGCTAGGTATAAATAGGAGAGTCTCCGAGGTGTAGGGTGTGGGTGTGAGTTCCCGTTGGGGGGCTGCAATGGCGCGCAGCTGTGGACATCACCCTCGGTTTCCTGCAGGACTTCGACTGGGTGATCAACCTTCCGAAGTCGGTACTGACTCCGTCACGTCGGTTGGAATACCTGGGCTTTGTCCTGGACACGGAGCGGGCAAAGGTGTTTCTTCCTGCCGCCAAGGTCTTAACGCTCCAGGGGGCGGTGCGGGCCCTGCTGTCCCAGCGGAGGTCCCCTCTCAGGTTTTGCATGCGGGTGTTGGGGCTGATGGTCTCCTCCTTTGAGGCGGTGCCTTATGCCCAGATCAACACCCAGCTCCTGCAGCGGGAAATCCTGCTGCGGTGGGACAAGTCTCTGCTCTCCCTGGATCGGGTTATCAGTTTGGATCACCGGACTCGAGTTTCCCTCACCTGGTGGCTACGGGCCCGGCCTTGGAGCTGGGGAAGTCGTTTCTTCCCATGGAATGGACGGTGATCACGACAGATGCCAGCCTATACGGCTGGGGAGGGGTCCTGGGGAGGCTGTCGACCCAGGGCCGCTGGTCTCTGGAAGAATCCCGTCTCCCGATCAACATGCTGGAACTGCAAGCGATCAGGCTTTGCCTCTCCCACTGGTCGGGGAGGTTGCACGGGCGCCCTGTTCGGGTCCAGTCAGACAATGCCACGGCTGTAGCTTACGTGAACCATCAGGGCTGAACGAGAAGCGCGGCAGCAGCATCGGAAGTGGCCCACATTCTGCGGTGGGCATAGCTTCACGTGCCGGCAATCTCCACCGTTCACATTCCGGGTGTCGAGAATTGGCAGGCGGACTATCTCAGTCACCAGAAGCTGGATCAGGGAGAGTGGTCCCTGCACCTGGAGGTGTTCCGCCAGCTCTGTCAAAGGTGGGGTACACCAGATGTGGACCTACTGGCGTCCCGGCTCAACTGGAAGGTGCAGGCCTTCGTGAGCAGAACAAGGGATCCGCTGGCAGATGCGGCGGATGCCCTCGTGACTCCGTGGTCTCGGTATTGGCTACTCTATGCCTTCCCTCCACTGCCGTTACTCCCGTGCCTGCTGCGCAGGATAGAGGCGGAAGAGATCCCAACCATTCTGGTAGCGCCAGAATGGCCTTGGCGTCCTTGGTACGCCAACGTGGTGCAGATGGTGATCGATGTTCCCTGGCGGCTCCCGCTTCACGAGGACCTACTCTCACAGGGGCCCATCTTGCACCCTGCTTTACCCTCGCTGGCTTTAATGGCCTGGCTATTGAGTTCCAGGTGTTAAAAGATAGGGGACTCTCGGAGTCTGTCATTCCCACTATGCTCAAGGCACGTAATGCCACTTCGCAGAAGATCTATCACCACACCTGGAAGGCTTACGTGGTGCAAGGCCTAGATCTTAAGTTGGCGTTGAGCACGCTTAAGGGGTATTTCTGCCCTGGCGATTCTTTTTCAGCGTCCCTTGGCAGCGCATTCCCTGATCCGTACATTTGTCCAGGGGGTTCATCATGTCTCCCCCCAGGTACGGTTGCCTTGGGACCTTAATCTGGTCCTTTCTGTGCTCCAGAAGCCGCCTTTTGAAAATATCAGGGAAATTTCCCTGCAACTGCTCTCGCAGAAAGTGGCCTTTCTGGTGGCGATAACATCCGCTAGGCGGCTGTCTGAGCTGGCGGCTCTGTCCTGTAGGTCCTCGTACTTGGTCCTACATAGGGACAAGGAGGTTTTGCGCCCTTCTCCCTCCTTCTTACCGAAGGTGGTCTCTTCGTTTCACATCAATGAGGACATTGTCCTACCTTCGCTGTGTCCGCCCCGTTTCATCCTAAGGAGATTGCCTTGCACTCCCTGGATGTGGTTAGGGCTCTGCGGGTGTATCTGGCAGCCACAGCCTCGTTTCGGAGGTCCGATGCGCTCTTTGTTGCGGTGGATGGCCCGCACAAGGCGATATCGGCCTCGTCGGCCAATATTTTGCGCTGGATACGGCAGACGATGACCCGTGTGTACGCTGTTCGGGGCCAGGAGCCCCCCTTCCCAGTTACAGCTCACTCTACCAGGGCGATTAGTACTTCCTGGGCTTTCCGACACCAGGCATCGGTGTCTCGGGTGTGCAAGGCGGCCACTTGGACCTCGGTGCACACTTTTTCTAAGTTTTACAAAGTGGATGTTGCAGCGTCTTCTGATGCTGCTTTTGGCCGCAAAGTTTTGCACGCGGTGGTGTGAGGCGCGTTTGGCACCTCCTGGAGAACTCTTTTGTTGGGTACTGTTGTTTTTGTTGCCCACCCCTCGTTGTGACACTGCTTTGGGACATCCCCACATGTCAAGAATAGAGGCTGCCTCCGTCAATGAACGATTGAGGAAATAGGATTTTTTGACTTACCGTAAAGTCCTTTTTCCTGAGTTCATTGACGGACGCAGCACCCACCCCTCTTCTGTTGAGTTTGTACTGCTTGTTACGAACTGAGTTGCTGAGCAGGGCTGGAGGGGTTATGCCAAGTGAGGACTGCCCCCTGGGAGGGGCTGTGTCTGCTTTGAGCTGAACTATGTTCTGCCTAGTCCACTCCTAGTGAAAGCTGCATAAACCCACATGTCAAGAATAGAGGCTGCGTCCGTCAATGAACTCAGAGAAAAGGATTTTACGGTAAGTCAAAAAATCCTATTTTCCTTTCAGCGAAGATGTGGCGTGCATATGGAACAAGGTTCCAAAGTGGATGTGGCCTTTTCAGTGCGCTGCTGACCTCACATTTGAGGGCATGGGAGTCCTTAAGGAACCCATGGACAATAGAATGGAGGTACTCTTAAAACAGTCATGGGAAGTAGTCATGATAAGTTTAAAACCAGCGATCGCCACAATGTTTGTAGCCCATAACTTAGAACTAGAATTTGTGGTATTCCATTTGAAGGAGACCTGTTGTTTGGGCAGGATCTAGAAAGAATTCTAGACAGAACTGCTAACAAGAAAAAGACATTCCTGGTCAAAAAACAAGAAGGGAAATGTTTTTTTGTCCCCAAAGACAATGGGGGTTCCAGGGACAAGCGCCTAAGGCACCAAACACCAAAAAACAGTAGGGGGAAGGGAAGATAAAAAAGGATCAGATTTTCTCTCTCCTAAAAAAACAAAAACAAGCCCCAATGACTTTGTTACGGTGGGGGGCGGGGGGGATATTGGGGCAGTTCCTCCCGCAATGGGAAAAAAATCACCCAAAACACTTTCATTTTGAAGATTGTCAGGCAGGGTTACCAGATCCAGTTCAGGGGCACTCTGCCCGTAAGGACATTGGTAACCTCCCCTCCCAGGGACCCCCAGATGGCAGAGGCCTTGTTGGATCAATTTGGTGATCTGATGGACCAGAGAGTTCTCATTCCAGTGCCGCAGCAGGAGATAAACCGAGGCTTATACTCGCATGTGTTCTTGGTACGGAAACAGTTGGGCAAGTTCCGCCTGATACTGAACTTAAAATCTCTCAACAGAAATTCCGGATGGAAGCAATTTTCATGGTGAAGTCAGTACTTCCCCCGGATTGCTTTAGGGCCTCCCTCAACCCGTGGGACACCTAGTTACATGTCCCAATTCGCGAAAGCTCACAGAGGTTTCTAAGGGTGGTGATCGTATGGGGAAAGGAGGTTCGGCACCTGCAATTCAGGGCCCTACCTTTCGGCATTTTACAAAAGTCCTGGTGGAGGCACTAGGTCATTCCGTACCTAAACAACCTTTTTTCCCTTAACGTCTTTCAGGACAGGCACCTTTGAGAGACCTTGGCTCCTCCCTTCTCAGGAAACACCGCCCCTTCACACAGGTTTTTAACCTCACCGCCCCGTCGGCCCTTCAGTTTTGGTGTTTCCTCCGGTGGGGAGACATCGCAAGGAACCGAAGGGCCTTACAGCTGGGGAAGCTGGCCGGTCTATGTCCTGAGGATGGGAGTTAGACTTTCATCCCTGGGGCTAAGCTGCGAGGGGGCTAGGGGGCCTTACAAAGCGGCGATTTCATTTTGGACCCAGAACGGCCTCTGGCGAAGAGGCACAGTTCTGGGGTGTCCAGAGGAGAAGCCAAGCTTTTCATTCCTGTGCAGGCTGCAAAGAAAGCCACGCTGCAAAGGGGGCTAGGGGGCCCTACAAAGCGGCGACATTGCGCACCTGGACGGCCTCTGGCGAGGGGGTACAGTTCCAGGGTGGGTACATTTTTGTTGGTGCCTGGAGAGGGCACAGCGGGGTGTCCATCCCCCCCCCCCTCCTGGAAGTTGTTTTCCAGTCGGCATTGAGCTAGCCGAGTCGGTGAGCGGGTGACGTTCGTTCCGGCGGAAGGGGTGGGCACTTCCGGTTCCGGTCATTTGCACGTGAAAAGGAACCCACAGCGTTGGCGGGAGTGCTACGAACGCTGCAGCTGTGGCGAACAGCAGAGACAGCGCTACAGGCTCTGCACAATGTCGGAAGCAGAGGCTTCACAGGCTGTGTCAGGGGAGCCGAGCACCAGCCACTCTAAGGTAAGGAGGAACCCAGGGGTGGTTTTGTCCCTATCTTTAAACCCTGTAAACTCCATAAGGGTCCCTCTCCCCCCTGTGGGGGGGGGGGGACCAACCTAGGACCCTGGTGTTTGGTTTTCTAGGTTAGGCACTCTCCCACTACCCCCTAGTGCTGTGTGTGTGGTTGTCACGGGTAGTTCTGAGTGGAAGGTGCTTTGCTAATCCCTGCTGCCTCGGCTTTTGTTTTGCAGGGCAAGCCCTCAGACAAGGTCCGTCCTCCCAAAGAGAAGGAGCATGGCTCTAGAAGGAAATGCCCATCTTGTAGAAATACTCTGGGAGAAACCTGGTCAAAAGCACTATGTAAAGAGTGTATTGAGGCGCTAGTGAGGGACCAAGCGAGGGAGCAAAATGCGGACCTGGCAGCGTCCGTCAAGGAACTCTCCAGCACCTTCCAATCCTTTCAGGCATTATTTTCAAATTTTCAGTTGCCTATGGTTCCGGGGGCCCCGACACCAACACAGCAGGGGGTCTTTCCTGTCCCGGCCGATGCCTCCAGGGGTGGGGCTGAGCCAGGGGATCCCAAGAAGGGACCAGGCCCAGAGCCTGACAGTGCCAGCTCTGGCTCACAGCAGAGTCAGAGGAGGAGAGTGGGGATGGTGAGTTCCCACACTCCAGGTACAAACTCTCGCTGGAGGAGGTGGATGAACTTCTGGGAGTCATCCACACTACCTTGGGGATCCAGAAGGAAAGGAGGTCTTTGTCACTCCATGACCAAATGTATGAAGGTCTTAGTAAGCCAAAAAGGAAAGTCTTCCCAGTCCATGATACTCTGGTAGAGACCATCAAAAGAGAATGGAAGGATCCAGAGAGGAAACCCTTCTTCTCCAGGGCTCTGAAAAGACGCTTCCCTTTTGCGGAAGAGGAGTCGCTAGTGTGGAACAAAACCACCGAAGCTGGACGCAGCATTTTCACAAGTTGCAAAGCGTACAGACCTAGCCTTCGAGGATATGGGGTCCCTGGCCGACCCCATGGACAAACGGGCTGAAGGCCTCTTAAAGAAAGCATGGGATTCCTCACTCTTTAGTCTTAAACCCTCCATGGCAACTACTGTGGTAGCACGCAACATGGAGCACTGGCTAACACAGTTAAAAGCCCACATAGAAGCAGGCACCCCGAAGGAAACAATCCTAAAATCTTTTCCCATGGTGCAGAAGGGGGTCGCGTACATTGCAGACCCATCAGCAGATCGGTCACGAGGTACAACGCACGATG
>BLSH010512949.1:406007-417991 GCA_018402905.1 Glandirana rugosa | reverse complement strand
AGCCTACTTGTTGTCCGGCGTCTGGTAAGTTCTTGTTGATCCTCTCTAGTGCTGTCCTGGACAGACGACTAGAGAAAACCAGAGTTAGACTTACTCTCTATATGCTGTTATAACTTTGGACGAGTGTGTTTGTTTCTTTCAGAAATCCTTCCGGGGAAGTTCTCGGATGAGGACTGGGGAAGAGTAAGGGGAGCCGCTCCTTTATAGACTTAACCCTTTCATGTTTCCTGCCTTCGGAGGTGGATTCGTATCTCTCTAGTACTGTCCTGGAAGACTCCCAGAAACAGAGTTACAGGTAAGTTTATCTCTGGTTTTCCATCCGTCTGGAGGATGAGATCGGATGAAAATGGACAGGCGGCCTGTTGTTCATCCGATCTCCCATAGAGGACAGCGGGGCTCTGACAGGTCCGTCTCCGCACAGTGAACGGAGACGGGCTTGTCATCCGCCTGCTCAGCGGGGATCAGCGTAGCGATGCCCCGCTGAGCAAAATGGAGTCTGCTGGGACAAAAGCCCGTGTGAAAGGACCCTGAATCAGTGTTTATAAACAACACTGCTCCAAAAGATACAAAGTAAGATATTGTTACATTTTGTATCTTTCTGTTCATTCAGCTGCAGGATGACCTTAGATTTGCAGGTGTAAGCAAACTGACAAGTACATTTTTTTTTCTCTCAAATAAAATGTTCCTTTGTCTAACCCCTTATTAACACTTAGTTTACTCTAATTAACTCCTTAGTCTCCTCTCTTCAATTATTATTTTCCTGCTGATTTTTGTTTGTTTCTATTTAGTGCACTTAGGAACATTAAGTGCAGCAGAATTTTTTTTGTAACCTTGGCCAGATCTGTGCCTTGCCACAATTCTGTCTCTGAGCTCTTCAGGCGGTACCTTTGACCTCATGATTCTCATTTGCTCTGACATGAACTGTGAGCTGTAAGGTCTTGTATAGACATGTGTGTGGCTTTCCTAATTTAGTCCAATCAGTATAATCAAACACATCTGAACTCAAATACAGGTGTAGAACCATCTCAAGGATGATCATAAGAAATGGACAGCACCTGAGTTAAATATATGAGTGTCACAGCAAAGGGTCTGAATACGTAGGACCATGTGATATTTCAGTTTTTCTTTTTTTAATAAATCTGCAAAAATGTCAACAATTCTGTGTTTTTTTTCTGTCAGTATGGGGTGCTGTCTGTACATTAATGAGGGGGAAAATTTAACTTAAATGATTTTAGCAAATGGCTGCAATATAACAAAGCGTGAAAAAGTTAAGGGGGTCTGAATACTTTCCGTACCCACTGTATATCGGCTAAAACTGATGAATAATTATTTTTGATTATTTATTATAGCAAAAAGTAAAAAATATTGTTCTGTTTTCAATATCGTCGCTATTTGTTTATAGCTCAATAAATAAAAACCGCAGAGGTGATCAAATACCACCAAAAGAAAGCTCTATTTGTGGGGGGGTGAAATGATGATAAAAATTTTGTTTGGGTACAACGTCACACGACCGTGCAATTGTAATTCAAAGTGCGACAGCGCTGAAAGCCGAAAATTGGTCTGGGCAGGAGGGGGGTTTAAGTGCCCAGTAAGCAAGTGGTTAACTATTACTATTTAAACTTTTTTGTTTAATATTTTTACACATTTAACATATATTTACACATTTCCCATTTTAAAAAGTGCAAATTTAAAATTGTATTGCATTTGTAAATAACTTTACAATGCTTTGTACCAGAATCATAATTTTAAACAGGACAAATTACAGAATAAAATGTGCACATTTTATGTGCAGTAACACTATTTTATTTTTAAACTAATACTGCTCAAAAAAAAAAGTGTGTTTTTAGTTTTGCCTTTTATTGTTTTAGGATTGCAGGAAAAAAAATTGTTGCACGACAATATCACAATATCCTAAAAAATAATTTTTGTGCTTAAAAAACATAATTAAAAAGAATTTTAAATAACTTGATAAAATGGGCAGGTTTAGCAAAGAGATTGTAGGTTTTTCACATGTTTGTACTTCACTTGCAACTTTTTGTAGGTTTGAACCATACATGTTAGTATCTTCTCCAAAAGGACCTTGCAATCTAACATACCTACCACCAGGAGCTGTTGTAGACTGAATGCAAGGTTGGGGCACAACAGGGATGAGATTTTGTCGTCTTTTTCAGAATAGTGAGGTGAAGGGTTTAAGTAGCAAAGGTTTCTACAGGTAACGGTTTGCCTATTGGATGGATGGAGAGTTAGAAACTGATAATGTACTTGTTTAAGGTGGTACATAGACAAGATCGTATATGTCAATGTCATATGTCAGAGGGAGTAAAGTGGGTGTTGGAGAAGTTGCACAGAGTGCAGACGTGTGAAAATGCAAGGTCAAGTGTGTTGCCATCAGTGAGTACAAGTGTGTGTCCATTATGTTTGAGGAGGTTAGGTTGAGGAATTGAGAGGTAGCTGGAGTGTTAACATTAACAGGGACTTAGAAGTCCCCACGAATGTTTGTGGATATTTCAGACGAAAGAAAGTAGGGTAGCTAGACTGAGAAGTTGTCAAGGAAATTATGGAGGTCCAGTAGGACAATAGTTCATAGAGATCCACAGAGAACCTGGAGAAAAGAGAGTGAACTTCAGAAGAGGAAATGGAGATGAGGGAAGAACCTGAAAAGTGCTGCACCTCCCTTTTTAATCCACTGGGTCTAGGTGATTGAGTCCAGTAGGAGGCCACCATGGGAGAGAGCAGCTGGAATGTCGAACCAGATTCTTCAAGCCAGGTTTCAGGAAGGGCAAATAAGTTAAAGAAGTTAGAGATTAAATGATTATGGACACAGCTGAGCTTGTTATAGACTGTTACAGAGTGGACAATCCAGAGGGCACATGACAAAGGGGAGCTGGTCCTGGGAAAGAAAGGGAGTGTAAATTAGATTTTGTGGATTGGGCTGCTGACAGAAGGAGAGTGTCAGGTGAGTGAGTGGAAATTAGATGGTGGAGGCCCAGGATTAAGGGATGCATCCCCAGAAGTTAGGAGAAGCAGGAGGGTTAGGGAGGTAAAACTGGAGTGTGAGTTATATGAAGGCACATTCCCCAATGTCCTTGAGGTTTTGCCAGCATTGATTTCAAAATTGGGTGTAACACTTGTCATATATTCACTACTTACAAGAGAGGCCAGAGTTGTAAGATTACGGTCAGCTCATTGTTTAGACAATGCAAAAAAGAAATTATATGGACAAGTCTAACATTTAAGCGCAGCAATGATTAACCTAAGGCAAATTTAATATATTATCAAGAAATCTGTTTCAATCAAAGATGGATATTTAGACAAGATAAGAGTGTTCACAATAGTTAAGTGCTCCTGGTACTTGTTTAAGGTGTTTCATAGACAAGATCGTATATGTCAATGTCAACAGTCTATATATTCTGTTTACATTTTTGTTAGGATTTTTGATGTGCCAAGCACATAGTAATAGTTATTAGGTATAGTTACATTTTATTTATTTCAGGTACTTTGTATAGCGCTGTCAATTTGCGAAGCGCTTTACATATACATATACATTGTACATTTACATCAGTCCTTGCCCTCAAGTAGCTTACAATCTAAGGTCCCTAACTCACATTCATACATACTACGGCAAATTTAGACAGGATCCAATTGACCTATTAGCATGTCTTTGAAGTGTGGGAGAAAACCCGAGTACTAGGAGGAAACCCGCGCAGGGAGAACATGCAAACTCCAGGCAGTTACATCTTGAAACTAAATTGTGTTGCCATCTTATGCAAGACTCAACTTTATTTATAAGCACATATTTACACCATGTGTTGGGCAACATTGCCCAATATAGTCCCAAGACATAGACAAAGCAATTTGCCTTCTGTTCTTTTCTCAGTTCATTTCAACACACTTGGTGTGTGTCGGGAAAAAGTAGGACATGATGCATTTTTATGCAGGATGTTGCGGCAGTCTACAGCGCATTGTGACATGCTGTCATGCATAACATTTTAAAAAGTATTTTTGTGACATTTTAAAGTTTAAAAAAATAAAAAGTAAACATTATTATTACTATTCAGGATTTATATAGCGCCGACCGTTTACGCAGTGCTTTACAGCTTGAGGGTAGACCGTACAACTACTATATACTTTAATACAGTAGGAATAAGAGAACCCTGCTCTTTAGAGCTTACGATCTAAGAGAGGGTTGATACATTATAATGCACACCAGCGGGTGCGTGTTATGCAGAATGTGCGTCAGAGTGAATATGCCCTTTTACAGTAATGCAGAACAGGTGAAGCTCACACCCAGCAGTGATCTGATGAGGCATGTGCTTGATCAAGTGTCTGTATGTTTATAGCACAGAAATGACCACAACCAATGACATCAACATGCTTTAAAATTTTAGATGCCTGAAAATCATGTTTTTTAAGTCTTAAACATCTCACACTTACTTTCTCTGTGCAGTGGTTTTGCACAGAGCTGCCCTGATACTCCTATTGGTTGAACTACACTGTTCCAAATTATTATGCCAATGGTATTTTTCTAATTTTTTTCTAATTTTCTAAATAATTGATGTAAACAACAGTCAGCATAATTCTCATGTTATCAACTAAGAGTGCAATTCAAATTTTATTCGAACAAACCTCCTAATGATAACAGTATTTTCTCAAAATAAAAAGCTTACAATGCACTGTTCCAAATTATTATGCACAGTAAGTTTCAAAACACTTTATAGGTTGTAAAGAACTGAAAATTGTCATTTGTTGTGTTTGCAGCATATTTACTGAAATTAAAAGCTATTTCAATCAAATTTTGAACAACATTTTAACTTTTTTAACATTTTAACTGGTCACGTTACGTTTTAACATAGGGCCCCTTATTTGATTGCAGCTTCACAAGTCTTGCATCCATTGAACTTTGAGTTTTTGGACAGTTTCTGCTTGCATTTGTTTGCAAGATGTCAGAATAGCCTCCCAGAGCTGCTGTTTGGATGTAAACTGCCTCCCACCCGCATAGATCTTTTGCTTGAGGATGCTCCAAAGCTTCTCAATAGGACTGAGGTCAGGGAGGATGGAGGCCACACCATGACTTTCTCTCCTTTTATCCCCATAGCAGCCATTGATGCAGAGGTATTCTTTGCAGCATGAGATGGTGTATTGTCATGCATGAAGAAGATTTTATTACGGAAAGCATAGTTCTTCCTTCTGTACCAGGGAAGGAAGTGGTCAGTCAGGAACTCCACATACTTTGCAGAGGTCATCTTTACACCTTCGGGGACCCTAAAGGGGCTGACCAGCTCTCTTCCCATGATTCTGGCCCAAAATATGACTCCACCACCGCCTTGCTGACGTCGCAGCCTTATTGGAACAGGATGGCTGTCCTCCAACCATCCACTACTCCATCCATCTGGACCATCCAGGGTTGCACGGCACTCATCAGTGAACAGGACTGTTTAGTCTTTGTATATTTTTCTGCCCAATGCAGCCATTTCTGCTTGTGAGCCATTGGTTAGTGGTGGCCCAATGGAAGGTTTATGCACAGTTGCAAGACTCTGGAGGACTCTACACCTTGATGTATGTGGGACTCCAAAGGCACCAGCAGCTTCAAATATCTGTTTGCTGCTATGTAATGGTGTTTTAGCAGCTGCTCTCTTGATCCGATGCATGGATCTGGCAGAAATCTTCCTCAATGTGCCTTTATCTGCACAAACCCGTCTGTGCTCTGAATCATACCTCATCCAAGGCATTGAACTATTTCACTCTTTTTCGGCAGCAGAGAGATCCTTTCCTTTTTCTTCCCCATATTGCTTGAAAATGGTGCTCTGCTTAATAATGTGGAATACCCTCCTTTGGTAGTTTTTCCTTTAATTGGGCTCACCTGGCAATCTAATTATCACAGGTGTCCGAGATTGTTTTCAGTGATCAAAAGAACCCTGAGACACAATGCCATCCATGAGTTAAACTGAAAAACAAAATATTTAATCTTTGTGACACTGAAATAGAATTTGCATAATAATTTGGAACAGGGTGTAGATGGACTTGTCTTTTTTTTTTTTTCAGCCAGACTAACGATGTAACATTTCTTCTCTGGTCCCCTGCAGGTGCTCCTCGCCCCTCCCCAACCAAGTGCCCTCATAGAAAGCCGCTTGCTGTGGGGGCACTGGTATATGGTGGCTCAGCCCCGCTCCCAATGGCTCCTGCTGCAGTGTCTTAGACAATGAGGGAGAGATCGGGGAGAGCTGCTGCTCTCGTGCACATTGCTGGATCAAGATGAGGCCCAGGTAAGTATTGGTGGTGGGATGCTACACACAGAAGGTTTTTGTAGGCTGGCTTCACCTTATCGCCGCATGCGGCACCAAGCAGGGATCCGGTGCACCCTGGTTCACCATTTCAGCCCAAATTTTTGGCTGAATTCGGACCTGAAACAGACCAAAAGACGCACAGGGCTCCTGTGCAAATTTACAGCGGAGATATGTGAACAGGCTCCATAGAGAGCCGGTCAAAATCTCCTGCTATTGCGAATTGGATGTGAAGAATTCGCAATATTGTGAACCCAGCCTTACCCTCATGCACGAAGGTAAAAAACATTCAGCCCTTACAACCACTTTAAAAGATAGATTTTGTAGAACTATCAGCACTGGTACAACATATGTGGCTTTAGGTTTTTAATAAAAAATATAACTATACCCTCTTTTTACTAAAAGAACATGCTAGCCCACATTTGTAGCTAGCGTCAGCCCCTAACGACTAGTGCCTTACAGACACCAGCATACTGTGTAAATAAGTACTGTGCATCGTTGTGAACTTTAATGTTTTTCAGCCTTAGGTCAGTTAAAAATATCTTTCATAAAGGACTGTTTCCTTCACTTTGTGGTTAGTTATTTCACATCATAACAGCTAAAATATGTTGGCTCTTGGCCTTTTGTGTTTTAAATGGAAGAATAATGCACGTCATTACTGAAGCTTCCAACTCAAAGGAACAAAGATAAAGTGCTGCTGGAATCAGATACTGGGAACACTTAGAAGTTAAAGGGAAACCATTGTACATTTTTAGTGATTTCCTATTTTGTGTGTGTGTGTGTTTTTTTTTTTGTTAGGCTCATTGTAATTGCTACTTCTTTTTATTTAGGACAAAGTTGAGTACCACCTCCAAAGAGTAACCAATATTTTCTCCTAAATGTGGATTACCACATAGAGTACGCTTCTCCTATACCTCACTATATCAATCATCTATGGGTCAACAAGTCTGGCATATATGCAATGCGCATACATGAATTCCAAAATGCTTAAAAACTATTAATGCCACTTTAAAATGTATATTTATGCCCAGATATGTACCCATATCTAGTGTAATATCACACAGTATTTACAAATTCGTTATAGAAGAAGAAAGAGGGAAAAGAGATGCCAAGCCGCCAATAGTCTAGCACGTTTATTGTATAACAAAATAATTATCCAGATAAAAGATGTGCTCGCAAGTGTCAGTGTACAGTGAGCATATAATTGGCTCCAAAGTGATCGCCAGCGGGGAGTCTGATCAAGGCGCTGAAGCCACCAGGGTGACAGGTCTGTTGTGGAGCTCTGTGCAGAGTTATCGGTAGGCCGCCAGGAAGTCACCACAAGGGATCCAAACTGTCAGATGCCTACGATGCAGGAGCCAATCAGGAATGTGTTTTGGAGGCTAGCTCCCGCCTCCTTCATCAGACTCCAAATATCCAAATTTGCTCCAGCATTACTTGAAATTTAAAAAAAAAAAAACGAGCACTGCACCAATGTGATGTTTCAGAGCCTTCTAGCACGACACATGCCTGATGAAGGGGTTCTGTAATTCTGATGTGATTGCCGAATAAAGCTTTGCACCTGTTCTGGAGATCCTCGTTGTGCTGGGGACATACTTCTCACTTTGAATGTTTTCGGTTTCTAGACGGTGGTTACACTTAGGTTTACAGCCATTTTTGGGATCTGTGCGTTGGGAATATGGTGCTTCCACTGCACCTAAACACCAGAGTCTCAAGCACCGTGGATAAAAGGCCAGTGTGCTTGAGGCCTAAAACTGTATACATGAATCACAGTAATCACAATACAAAACAGCATACAAGTAAAATGTTCAAATAAATTGTACTTTCTAGGTAATGGCTCAATAAAAACTTTAAAATCTCCATTTTCTAAAAATAACCCACAGTTCTCTTTTTAGGAACCCAGCCCCCCCTAACTTACCAACAGCTAAACTTCATTATCCTTTATTATCTGCTCCAGCTAATTATGTCCACTTCCTTAAAGGCTGACAGGAAGTTCCTATCTGAAGTTCACAGCTCGGTTTTAACCTCTAATGAATACATAGTAAAAATAGTGACAAGAGGGTAAACAGATCATTATGGGGGATGACGCTGATAAGCATGTCCTTTCATTTTGCAATTATAAAGAAAAAAAAAAACGAAAAACCTCCAAATGCAACTACAATGTTCCACTGCACTAATAATAATCACTATCAAAATTTCAATACAACCATGCTGGATTTACATATATCACTTTATTCTCCTATAGGCAGTGCCATATAACATTGCAAATCACACTTTTGTATCTGAATATATAATGTACAGTATGTTGTAGACAAGCCACCCTGCTAAATATTTTAAATTACTTGCGTCGTTTCTGGGCATTATATATACAGTGCTCAGCATTTGTACACCCCTTTTGAAAAGTAAGATTTTAATCAATATCTCAATGAACACAAGAACAATTCCCAAGTGTTGACAAACCTGAGTTTTATAGAACATTTGTTTAGCTCATTACATGAAAATAAGTTTAATAATATAACTTGGATTACAAAATCTTCAGTTTTACTCAAATTAGTTGATGTAAAAATGAATACACCCACAACAAAAACTACTCCAAGTATTTTGTATGACCTCCCATGATTTGTAAGGACAGCACCAAGTCTTCTAGGCATGGAATTTACAAGTTGGCGACACCAGCAGCACTCATGCAGCCCCACAGAAGGACACTGCCACCCCCACGTTTTATTGTAGTTACCTTGCATTTGTCTTTGTACTCCTCACCTTTGCAACGCCATACAGCTTTGAAGCCATCCGCTCCAAAAACATTTATCTTGGTCTCATCACTCCAGGGTAGAGTCCCAGTAGTCTTCTTTTTCAGCACGAGCCCAGTGAAATTCTAGGTGGGCTTTTTTGTGCATGGGCTTTAGGAGAGGCTTCCTTCATGGACAACACCCATGCATGCCATTCATCTGCAGTGTACGCCATATTGTGTCACTGGAAACAATCACCCCAGTTTGGCTTTTGTAGCTAACCGCAGTGAACTTGCATGGTGATTTTCTTCAACTTTTCTCATCAGAAGACGCTCCTGTCAAGGTGTTAACTTCCGTAGATGGCCTGAACGTCTCGGTGAGATGGTTGCAGTTCCATCTTTGTTGAAAGCTTTACTGATATTCTTGTAGCCTTCAACTTTCTTGTGTAAAGAAATGATTTTCTTTCTCAGATCTTGTGACATTTCTGTGCCATTGCTGACAGCTTGAAATGGGAAGGGGTTTTCTTTAAGCAACACCCTTTTATAATCAACTGTCTGCTGGATACCCGTTTAATGAATTATTACAGTAGACTCGCCTGTAAGTTGATTTCTTGTATTAAGATTTCGCTGTCTAAAATTGATCTTTGCTCCTAAGTCCCCTTTCACACTTGTGTGACTTGTCCTGCGACTTGGGACTGCAAAGTCCCATGACACGTCATACCCCATCATTTCCAATGAGTACCATTTATATCTGTGCAACTTCAAGTCGCAGCCACTTCAAAGTAGTTCCTACTCTACTTTGGTCCGACTTTGATGCGACTTGAAGTCCATAGACCTGATGATTACGCAGACATTGCTTCAAGTTGCATCGAAATCACTGCAAAATAGTGCAACTTTCAGGTCGCACAAGTGTGAAAGGGGCCTAAGACTTTCATTGGGGTGTATTCATTTTTTGCAAAATAGTCTTGAATGAATTTGTGAGGAAAAATACTTTTTAGTGTGTGCAAATCTTCATTGCAATCAATGGCCCGCATATGTGGGAGTATTTTGTAGTATAGTGTCCCATGTATAAATATATTGTATTAATGTAAATATTTTATTTTATCCTTTCATGTTACAACACTGAAGAAATTACACTTTGCTACAATGTAAAGTAGTGAGTGTACAGCTTGTGTGTATATATATATATATATATATATATGTGTGTAAATTTGCCGTCTCCTCAAAATAACTCAAAACACAGCCATTAATGTCTAAACTGCTGGAAACAAAAGTAAGTACATCCCTAAGTGAAAATGTCCAAATTGGGCCCAAAGTGTCAATATTTTGTGTAGCCACCATTATTTTCCCCAGCACTGCTTTAACCCTCTTGGGCATTGAGTTCACCAGAGCTTCACGGGTTGCTACTGGAGTCCTCTTCCATTCCTCCATGACAACATCACAGAGTTAGTGAATGTTAGAGACCTTGCTCTCCTCCACCTTCTGTTTGAGTATGTCCCACAGATGCTCAATAGGGTTTAGGTCTGGAGACCTGTTTGGCCAGTCTATTACCTTTACCCTCAGCTTCTTCAGCAAAGCATCTTGGAGGTGTATTTGGGGTTATCATGTTGGAATACTGCCCTGCTGCCCAGTCTCCGAAGGGAGGGGATCATGCTCTGCTTCAGTATGTCACAGTACATGTTGAAATGCTTGGTTCCCTCAATGAACTGTTGCTCCCCAATGCCGGCAGCACTCATGCAGCCCCAGACCATGACAATACCACCACCATGCTTCACTGTAGGCAAGACACACTTGTCTTTGTACTCCTCACCTGGTTGCAGCCACACACGCTTGACAACATCTGAACCAAATAATTTTATCTTGGTCTCATCAGACCACAGGACATGGTTCCAGTAATCCATGCAGTAATTCAGCAAACTGCTTGCGGGCTTTCTTGTGCATCATTTTTAGAAGAGGCTTCCTTCTGGGATGACAGCCAAGCTGATTGTGATGCAGTGTGCGGCGCATGGTCTGAGCACTGACAGTCTCACCCACCACCCGCCCCCCTTCAACCTCTGCAGCAATGCTGGCAGCACTCGTATGTCTATTTCCCAAAGACAACCTCTGGATATGACTCTGGGCATGTGCACTCAACTTCTTTGGTCGACCATGGCGAGGCCTGAGTGTAACCTGTCCTGTTAAACCGCTGTGTGGTCTTGGCCACCATGCTGCAGCTCAGTTTCAGGGTCTTGGCAATCTTCTAGCCTAGGCCATCTTTATGTAGAGCAATAATTATTTTTTCAGAGTTCTTTGCTATGAGGTGCCATGTTAAACTTCCAGTGACCAGTATGCGAGAGTGAGAGCGATAACACCAAATTTAACACACCTGCTCCCCACTCACACCTGAGACCTTGTAACACTAACGAGTCACATGAAACCATGGAGTGAAAATGGCTAATTGGGCCCATTTTGGACATTTTCCATTAGGGGTGTACTCTGTTGTACTTTGTTGCCAGCAGTTTAGACATTAATGGCTGTGTGTTGAGTTATTTTGAGGGGGCAGCAAATCTACACTCTTATATATACATTGTAGCAAAGTGTAATTTCTTTAGTGTTGTCACATGAAAAGATATAATAAAATATTTACAATATGTGAGGGGTGTACTCACTTTTGTGAGATACTGTGTGTGTTTATATATGTATGTAAGTATGTATGTGTATATATATAAATATGTATATATATATATGTGTGTGTGTGTGTGTGTGTATGTATATATGTGTGTATGTATGTATGTATATATATGTATATATGTATGTGTGTGTGTGTGTATATGTATATGTGTGTATATATATATATATATATGTGTGTATATATATATGTGTATATATATATATATATATATATATATATATATATATATATTGTATATAGTTTATATGTTATATATATATATATATATATATATATATATATATATATATGTGTATATATATAT
>BLSH010512949.1:389313-404349 GCA_018402905.1 Glandirana rugosa | reverse complement strand
TGAACCGTATTGTTTGAATATAAAATGGTTTTTTTTTTCCATAAGATAACACAAACACACGGGATTTTAATTAAATTTTGTAAAAAAAAAAAATTAAACTCAAACTTTTTGACGACGTGTTTATGGTACGCTGTACTTTTACCGTTGTGAGTGATAAAATAAGTGACCCCGGAGACGAATTGGTGAAGGCCTGGCGGCATGCAGCAAACTGCCGCCGGTGAAACTTCACCCTATGGCAACAATACCATCGTCTATCGATGGTATTGGGGCCATAGTAAAAAAAGACGTCCGCTAAGGGACGTTCTATTGAAAAAAATGATACCGGGGTTATGGTAGCTATCTGCTACCATAACAACGGTATCCCACTTCAAAGTGGCCGCCGTCAAACGACGTACGGCGGTCCGGAAGTGGTTAAGCAGAGGCCCCAGTGAATAAAATAGTGAGTGTTGCCATTTTCATGTCGCATGGTATTTGTGCAGCAGTTTTTCAAACTCAAATTAAAAAAAAAAAATGTTTTAAATTAATTTTAGGGCACACAAACACAATAGAATACCTTTTTTTTTTGGTAAAATATAAGTTTGTTATGCCAAGTAAATAGATACCTAACATGTCATGTCATGCTTTAAAATTGTGCACGTCTGTGGAACACCAACAAACTACAGTAATTTAAATTATCCATATGCAACATTTAAAAGCCCTTACAGGTTACCAGTTTAGAGTTGCACAGGAGGTCTGGCCCTAGAATTATTGCTCTCACTCTGACTTTGCGGTGATACCTCACATGTGTGGTGCGATTACATATGTGTGCAGGACTGATGCATGCGTTTGCCTTTGCACATGGGGACGCAGGCGCTTTACAGAATGTTTTCTGTTTTATTATTTATTTAATTACATTTTTTATTTTTACACTGTTCCTTTAATTTTTTAATGTGTCAAAGACCAATACCCCCAAGATAGGTGGGACTTTTAAGGCAGACCGACAAAAAATAGATTTGAATGATGCGAATCATTGAATTTGTCTTTTTTCCTAAAGGTACCTTTGTGACATGTCTTGATGGTCTCTTCACATTTCTGTGCTTTCACAAATGTTCAAATATTAATTTGTCTGTATTGTATTGTAGAATACGCTTCTCTGTACTTGTGCCCCTGAAGAAAGGACAAGATCCTGAAACGCGTCGGGCTCTGAGAAGTCTACTGTTAATGATCGCATACAAAATAGTTTTTATGTATATCTTGGGTGTCATAGTTTTTTCCTATGACTCCATTTTTTAATGTACAAATAAAATTTGTTCACCTTTATCAAAATCTATGTTAGTCGGACTGCCTTAAAAGTCCCACCTATCCTGGGGGTATTGGTCTTTGACACATTAGGTCTCGGGATGACGGCAGTAGTAGGGTTTGATACCCGGGTGGTTTAATTCAATCTTTAATTTTTTTTAATCACTTTTATTGCTATCACAATGTAATGATTAACATCCCTTGGGATAGCATGGACTGTGACAGGTCTCCTTTATGGAGAGATCTGGGATCTATTAGATCTGCTGCTTCACAAGCCAGCAATGGCTTATAAACAAACCGAAACCAGTTGTGACAAATTCCCTGTTGCTTCCGGTTTTTGATGTCACACAGTAGGAGGAACAACATCAGTTCCTCTCATTGTGTCCAGGGAAGCAGATGCCGCCAGTTGCATCTTTACCGTGCTCCATGATATAACGGAAAAGGCAGCAATGGGAGGTGAGTGAGAGCCACTTCCACAACCTACAAAAGTAATTCAGTAAAGAACGTCTTCCTGCGCTCGGAGGAGGGGAGGGCCTCCTCAACCTGATGACATGTATCATAACAGTGTATGTAGCTGTGGGTAGTGTGCTGCCTTGCTGCCACTGGTGAACTGAGGGAGTTCAGAGACACTGTAGCAAAGATATGAAAAACAATGGTGCACTGACCTAGCGCATTATCCCCAGAAAATGTGTTTGTTAAAAACATACTCACAAGCGAGCTGTAAAATCGAGCATATCAGAACTTGTGGATTCTTTCCAGTCCATAACCACAAGCCCTATGCGGTTGGCATCTCACACAGATGGCTAACACGTTTCGAGGTGTAGACCTCTTCATCAGAGCCAAGTGAACGCCAACAACTCTGCAGATATATAAACCAGATAATGACATAGTGGGGAGGGTAATCTTACGAAGCCCCATTTAGGGCGGGTGCTGTGCAAGGGGTTATTTGCATGCCCCACCCATAGACACTCCAGCCAAACAGAAAAATAATAGAAAAAATAATTAGATGTCTGATATCAATGTGCAATGAATCAGAGTTCTATATCCTCACAGTTTGTGAGTGCTGTCTCCCAGTGTTCAGAATTGATGGATCCTATTGCGCATGTTAGGTGTTATCTACGGTGTTTCCTATGCAAGCTACTACCACAGGATAGGCAGCAGTGTATGGCAAGCTGTATTAAACTTACCTAACATGCACAATCGGATCCATCAATTACCCTCCCCATTTTGTCATTATCTGGTCTATATATCTGTGGAGTTGTTGGTGTTCACTTGGCTCTGATGAAGAGGTCTACACCTCAAAACACGTTAGCCATCCATTTGTGTGAGATGCCAACCACATAGGGCTTGTGGTTATGGACTGGAAAGAATCCACAAGTTCTGATATGCTCGATTTTACAGCTCGCTTATGAGTGTTTTTTTGTTTTTAATAAACAAATTTTCTGGGGATAATGCGCTAGGCCAGTGCGCCATTGTTTTTTATATCTTTGCTAAAAATAATTCAGTGGTTGTATAGCCACTAGGATTACTTTTACCGTGTATGAAATCAGTTACTGTAAAAAATCGCTTGCACAGTGCTCCTTGGGATGTTTAAAGCTTGGGAAATCTTTTTGTATCCAAATCCGACTTTAAACTTCTCCACAACAGTATCTCGGACCTGCCTGGTGTGTTTGTTCTTCATGATGCTCGCTTTAAACGTACCTCTGAGACTATCACAGCGCAGGTGCATTTATACGGAGACTTGATTACACACAGGTGGATTCTATTTATCATCATTAGTCATTGAGGTCAACATTGGATCATTCAGAGATCCTCACTGAACTTCTGGAGAGAGTTTGCTGCACTGAAAGTAAAGGGGCTGAATAATTTTGCACGCCCAATTTTTCAGTTTTTTATTTGTTAAAAAAGTTTGAAATATCCAATACATTTCCTTCCACTTCATGATTGTGTCCCACTTGTTGTTGATTCTTCACAAAAAATTACAGTTTTATATCTTTATGTTTGAAGCCTGAAATGTGGCAAAAGGTCGCAAAGTTCAAAGGGGGCCGAATACTTTCGCAAGGCACTGTATGTGAACTAAAAATCACTGTTTTTTTTTTTTTTTTTCTTGCAAAGTTTGCTAGAAGGGGTATACTGGGTTCATCCAGAATTTTTAGTGTTCACATTGCACTGACACTCAATGCAGATTGCAACGACAATGACATTTGAACACAGTGTGGGGAAACGTGCAATGATCACTGGTTTCCTGCACCGTGTTCTAGTGTGAACTGGGGCTTAATAAGTTGGGGAAGGTAAATTGCTGTTGAGTAACAAAAAATATACAGTATAGTATTCTGGGCAAAAGCTGCTCATTTGTGTTGTGCATTTGATGGGCTCCGCTGCTCAGCCGGGATCCATCGATTTATCCCCGTTGAGCCAGCGGATGACAGGACAGTCTCTGCACTCCGTGCAGAAACTGACCTGTCAGAGCCCCATTCTCCTCTATGGAGGATCAGATGAACACGGACCGTCTGTGTTCATCCTATCCGATCCGCCAGACGGATGGAACATAGGGTTTCCATCCGCCTGTTTTTGGCTGATCGGAGCGGATTGGATGTCAGCGGACATGTCCCCGATGACATCCGTCGCTCCATAGAGGACAATGGAGCGCCCGTTCGGGTCCGTTTGAAAAACTGACAGGCGGACCTGAATGATCCGCTCGTGTGAAAGAGCCCTTACTGCGTCTAAAGCCTCGTACACGCGATCAGATTTTCGGACGACCGTGTTGGATTTTTGTTGGATCCTAGTCTCATATTGAAAGTGAAGAGGTTACTCACCATACGAAAATTCACATACGACAGGATATAACTTCAGAAGTGACGCAATGTGTTGAATAGTTTTGTATGTATTCTCTCTTTTCTGAGCATGTGTAGTCTTGCTCTTACGTTTTTTTATCGTACGAAAACCGCGCTAATTAAAAGAAAATCGGACGTTGAGTCCACGTACAGTAAAAATTTTATAGTCTGCACATCCAGCTTTTGTCCGACGAAAAGTCAGAATTGGCTGTCGAAAGCACCATACTAATGATCCAAAAATTGGCAGATTGTTCGTCTGACGAAATTTGTTCTTTAAAATGTGAACTGAGCCTTTGAAATTCAAATGCATCTCCTGAAATACATATAAAAAGATCAGCTTAGGCCCAAATCTTTGTTTGTTTCAGCAATGTAATCTTGTTGCTCCAGTTGTAAACAGTTTTCAACTTTGAAGTATTGTGCAGCTTGCCTAAAGGCAATAACCCCTACTTGAACGTGCCCTTTCTTCAAGTTTCCTCCTGCCAGCTGCTAGCTAGACCTAACAGTAATTTGTCAAGGAAGATCAGACACATTTCTGTCATTTGTGGAAAGACCATATAGACCTAGGCCTAAGGGGGTGCATTTCTAGGAGGCGGAGAGTGACTTTTTTTCTTTTTCTTTCTTTTCTTTATTTCCTTCTTTCTTTTTTTCTTCCTCCCTCTCTAAAATCTAATCTTAACCTTCACACATATACTAGACAGAGAATCCATGTTGAGATTGTTTAATTGATCATCACTGTTTTTTTTATAAAATGCTTGCCGCATATACCTGCAGACCAGAGCAGTATGCTGTAATATGCAACATCTTTGTAGTCTAAGTGATATGCTTCATTGGTTAACTAAATATGCAACTTAAATTTACACACAAAAAACAGCCCATCCACCCAAGCACACTAGAGGTGGTTCTCTAGTGCTGGAGAAGATTTCAGGCCAGAGGATGTACTTATCGGAAGAGGATGCTATTGTGATATGCAAGTAAGCATCTAAAGATGTTGAGAGGGAAATTCTAGGTTAAAGTAATAAAAAAGGTAGGCTGTTTTTTAAGTTATTAAAGTTGTCAGATATCTTGAAACAAGACATTAGGTTTCTTTGTCAGGCATTATACAGGAGTAATTAGCCATTGATTGGTAGCTAACATGTAGGGATGGGCCAAACACCTCCGGTTCAGTTCGCACCAGAACACCTCGAACAGGCAAAAAGTTCTAGCAAACATGCAAACCCTAATTAAAGTTATAGTTGGTGAGGTTGAAAAAAGACACAAGTCCATTAAGTCCAACCTGTGAATGTGCTTTTATGTCAATATTACATCGTATACCCCTGTATGTTGTGGTCATTTAGTTTTTTTTTGCAAATATAATTTTTATTAACGCCCGGGAAGGGCAAGTGCCAGTGTATTACATACATATATAGTTAAGGTAACACATAGAATCAGCAGTAGTATCAAACAGCCAGGGGTTATCATATACCCGGTACAGTAGTCGTATTGGTTACAGGTGGCTCTTGTGAGCTTCTGTTTTACAACAGGGTTGGTTACCTTGCATCCGGCAATTATGAGCAGTCTGGCTGCTCTCCCCTGAGCTTCCCTTTTCTAGTGAGGAGCAAGAGAGAGAGAGCAAAGGAAGAACTGGAAGCGTAGTTAAGTAAAGAAATGAAACTTCAGAGGAAGAAAAGCGAGATAAGAGAAATGTGAGGGGGGGGGGGGGAGAGACGAAGTAAAGAACAGAACATGAAGGTAAGGTAGAATCTGAAGGAACAGAAGATGCGCGAGGAGGCGATGGTGCGCATCTAAACAGGCAGGGGGCCTATAAGAATGGGGGGTAGTGTGCAGAATCAAGAGGGCGTTGCGGCAAATATTGCTCTGCCTTCATCAGATAGCACGAACATGTTCCACAATCCCCAGGTTTTGGTGTACCTTTCCCATTTTTGCTGGGAAGTGAGGATCAAGTCCTCCATTTTGTTTATTTGTTCCACTTTATGAAACCAGCAGGTTATAGATGGTGGGTTTTGTTTTTCTCCAATAAAGGAAGATGCAGGCTTTGGCTGGGTTGAGTAGGTGGCGGAGGATGGATTTGCTATAGGTTGCGGAGGATATCTGAGAAACATGGAGGAGGAAGAAGGCTGGGTCCTTCAGAATCTGATGTTCCGTGAACTTTTGTACAATAGTGTGTAATGTCGACCAATAGCTTTGTAAGCGGGGGCATGACCAGAATATATGTAGCATGGTTCCCCTATCCTCCCGGCAGCGCCAACAGCGATCCGTGGAGGTAGGGAAGCACGTGTGGAGTTTGGCGGGGGTGTAATACCATCTGGTAAGTGTTTTGAAGTTTGCTTCCTGTATCTTAGTGGAAATAGACGATTCTAGGGTAAAGCGGACTATATTCTGAACTTGGACTGTCGTGAAGGTGCAATTAAAGTCGGCTTCCCATTTGGCCAGGCATGGCAGGTGCGGTTGTTCCACCGGAGTGTTTAATAACGCATAAGACTTAGATAATACCTGGGGTAGATCATCTGTGTCCGAGCAATATTCTTCAAAGGTGGTCAGAGGTCTGTTGAACCTAGTCGGGTCATGGGGGGTCTGTAAAAAATGGTGCAGGCGAAGGGCTGACCAAAACGGTAATCGGTAGAGGCCCCCCTCCTCCATCAGGTCCGCGATTGACGGCCAACGGCCGTCTCTCAGAAAGTCCACCACCCGTTTGCGTCTCGAAGGTGTCTGTAGTCTCGGGATTCGAGGCCCAGAGGGAAGAGGGGGTTGCCCAGGATAGGATATAAAGGGAAATCTAGAGTTGTAAATGACGTCCAACTACTCTCCTGGGAGCATAGGCGGAGCGTGGTACCGATAGTTGGGTGGGACTTCAGTTCAGAGGGCAGTGCGTCATAGCACCACAGTGCGCTCTTTAGTGGGATACTTGTTTGCTTTTGCTCTAGTTGTGCCCAAAACTTGCATTCCCTATGTCGTCTCCAGTCAATCAGTTGACTTATGTGTGCAGCCAGGTGATATCGTTTGCTGTTCGGTACTGCCAGACCATCAAAATGTTTTGGTAGAGTTAGGTGTACCCTAGGCAGACAAGGTTTTTTATGTGCCCAGATAAATCGGAAAAATAGAGACTGCACCTGTCTAAAATAGGCCGGGGGGATTCCAATCGGCAGGGCCTGGAACAAAAATAGAAACTTTGGTAGTATAACCATCTTCAGAAGATTACATCTTCCAAACCATGAATGGAGTCCCCCGTGCCATTTCTCTAAAAGGATGCGGGTTTTAGTAGCTAGTGGTGGGAAGTTCAATTCGAACTTGCGAGAGGGGTTCGCCGGTATGAAAGTGCCGAGGTATCTCAACGCGGTAGGGGTCCATTTGAATCGAAAATTGGCTTTTAGTGCACGTATGAGGTCAGTCGGGAGGGCAATTCCCATCGCCTCCGATTTGTCTAAGTTCATTTTCAAATTTGCTAGGCGGCCGTACGTGTTAAATCCCTGCAGGAGATTTGGGAGGGATACTGTGGGATTCGTGAGCGTAAATAGGAGGTCGTCCGCATAGGCGGAGATCTTGTGTTGGTTGCCTGCTACACTCAGGCCCTGGATATCAGGATTTAACCTGATTTTGCAGAGGAAGGGGCGCCAGCGAGAGGGAAAAAAGGAGTGGGGAGAGTGGATACCCCTGTCGCGTCCCGTTAATTATGGGGAAAGGATCTGGCAAGATACCATTAGCTTTTATCTGTGCCGTGAGGTGTGAATATATGCCCGCTATCCAGCCGATCATATAGTTCCCCAAACCTATGTGGCGGAGCACGGAAAACATAAATCCCCAGTCCACCCTGTCAAACGCCTTCTCAGTGTCAGTGCTGAGGAAGACACAAGTTGTGCGTGTCTCAGAGGCTATGTGTATCAGGTTGAGGGCTTTGGTCGTATTGTCCCTTGCTTCTCTAGTCGGTATGAAGCCAACTTGGTCTAGATGAATTAGGGACTGTAGGTGTTGTGCCAACCTTGTCGCAATGACTTTAGTGAACAATTTTAGGTCGATATTTAAGAATGAGATAGGTCTATAGCTACCACACTGTGCGGGGTCTTTACCCTCTTTAGGGAGGACAGAGATATGGGCTTTCAGTGATTCTTGAGGGAAGGGGTTGTCAGCTTTTATCGCGTTATATAATTTGACCATCTGAGGGCCGAGGGTCGGTAGAAGAGTCTGATAATATGATAGAGTAAGACCATCCGGGCCGGGAGCTTTCCCTCTTTTGGTGGACACTACGGCACCCTGTAATTCCTCTAAAGCCCCGTACACACGGTTTGACGATCGCATACAACAGGTCGTACTCACGACCGTTGTATGCGATATCAATCGTTCGTATGCGCGATTTGAACAGTCGAACATACGACGGTCGTACAAAGGAGTTGCATGAGCAGTCTAGAAAACTTGGTCGTACCAACAAGCTCTCATACGACCGTTGTATCGTGTGTACAGAGCAGTTGGTACAACAAAGTTGTATTGTGCAAAACACGCATGCCCAAAGTCAGGAATGGCCGGATGCTAATTACAATCACCTGAACGTTCTTTCCCCAGCCGTAGTGCAGTCAGTATGCTGCATACAACAGCCAACATACGATTCGACGTGATCTTACGTGCGATCGTTGAACCGTGTCTAAGGTAATTTGTTTGTCTAAGTCTGCTCGAGTTTCCTCCGGTAACGAAGGGAGGAGGGAAGCCTTAATATAGTCATCAATGTCTGTCTGGGAGGAAGTGTGGTTTGATAAGTTGTAAAGTTTAGAGTAGAATTCTCTAAAGGTCTGTGAGATCTGTTTGGGAAGCGTAACCTTGGTGCCACGCGAGTCGGCAATGTAGGGGGATGTAGGAGGCAGATTTACGATCTCTGACTTGATTCGCTAGTAGTTTCCCACATTTACCACCAAACTCGTATCCCATCTTCTGACAGGACTGTAGTGCTGCTTTGGCCTTATAATGCAGCAGATCAGAGATCTGCTTACGAAGGAGCAGAATGTCAGCATCCAACCCAGGAGTGGGGGCGTGTTTGTGTGTCGCTTCTAGTTTATGAAATTTCTCCAGGAGAGAGTCCATTTGCTTATTGCGTTCCTTTTTGATGCACGCTCCATACTTAATGAAGAAACCCCTAATTATCGCCTTATGGGCTTCCCAGAGTAGCCTAGGGTCGCAACCGTTATATTCGTTAGTGCGGAAATAATGATATAGTTCCTGTTTGATGTCGGTCAGTACCTCGGGCATTTGGAGAAGGCTATCATTCAGACGCCAAAACCGAGCTAGAGAGGGTTATGTCGGAGAGGGTGTATGTCATGGTAATTGCTGCGTGATCGGACCACGTGATATGATCGATGGAGGTCTCACGTACTGCATGTAGCTGGCCATGAGGCATTAAGAAAAAATTGATTCTAGAATAGAGTTTGCGTGGGGGGGGGGGGGGGGAGTATCCCTTTCTCCTGAGTGTTGCAGTCTCCATACATCCACTAATTGTGCCCTATGAAGGGGCTGTTCAATGTTTTTCCTGACCCGAGTTGGCCCTCTTGGAAATCGGCAAGTAATTGCAGTGTAAATTTGAGAAAGGTATCTTGCTGAGTATTGGGGGCGTAAATCGTGGCTAAGGTCACCATAACCTCCCCTATTTTACCCCTTAGTAAGAGATATCGACCCAAAGGGTCCTTTACATGTTTCCACGCAGGACCATGGAGTTTTACCTTAGATAAGTATAGATACCCCTTTGGATTTGGCTTTGAGGTTAGCAGCGTGATAGGCCTGTGGATAGTACCTATTGCTAAGGATTGCTAAGGATGGGAAGTTTATCGTTTCTAGCACGTTTAAGGTCTATCAATAGGATGCGGCTCTTTTCAGGAGTATTGAGGCCCCTTGCGTTCAGTGATAGCACCTTGAGACTATCCATCGCCGCCTCGTACAGCAAAAGAGAAAAAGGGAGAGAGAAAGCCTAAGAAGAGAGAGGACAGATTGGGATAAAGAAAAAGTTAGCTTGGAAGAAGTAATTAAAAGAACAGAAGGGTGGGATAGTGTCCGAGTGACTGGGGTTCCGGGCACGGGCAATATGCACCAACTAAAGTGACAGGCAAATACCATGTCTTAACGCCTGTGCCAGCCAACTAGGGCAGCACGTAGCAGGTCCAGGTGGGAGAGTGAGTGGAGCTGATACGTACAGAGACGAGTCTAACCCTCTCCTACACCCCTAATTTATGACACATATGCAAAATATGTACAAAACACAACATTAAACAATCGTGAATAATGAGGAAAATTCAAAATATCAAGATTATGGCAGTAGTTAACCCTGAGCTTTCGATCAGGGGTAGGCGCCCTCTCCCAGAGCAGGAAGACACCTCAGTCCCCTAATCGAGTGGCCACAGCTGACCCCCGCAGCCCAAGCCCGGGAGTGGGTCCCACCTGCGGCCAGGTAGGCATGAATATATAACCAAAGGAACACTTAAACATATAACTGGGCGGGTAAAAGTCTTGAAAGGGTCCGGGGATGTGCCCCTCCCATACCTTGTGGTCTACCGTTCTGGTGTGGGGGGATCTCCAACCAGCCCCCTGTTCCGCAGCAACGCACCTGTAGGTGTGAACCCTGTGTCGAGACACGATTGGCGTGCTGTGAGGCAGTGAGTCTGTGTCATTGCTCTTCACAAGGCGACCGGGTTGGTTTAATGTGGTCTACTAAGACCATTAGCAGCCGCCCGCCATGCGAAGTACACACCAAATGACCCCTCCAGTCACCCCCTTCTCATGTAAGGCCCTCCCAGATCCCATGTTATCCCCTCAGTAGCATAGCAGTTAATTGTCATTGAACAGCCATAATGTCTCCTCCCTGGAAAATTAGCCAGCGGGGTAGGGGGCCGCTTTCCCTCTGTACTCAGAGCCAGCACCCCCACTTGCAGCTAGCGATGTGGGAGCAAAAGATCAGATGTCTCTATGCAGATAGCTGCTGCGGGGATAGCAGTCACTCCACCAAGAGGTGGCAGTCAGACCAGTGAGGGGAGACAAGCAATAGATACCGTCCCATTAGCTGCATATTTGTCCGGTACTGGCCAGTTGCGCTGTGGAGGGGGCGCCGTATTAGTACAATGTCTCTGCCCAAACCTCCATGAGGTTCTCTGTCTGTACTCCGCTGGTAGTTTGGACAGCTGGGAAGCCAAAGGCAGGGGGCAAGTTTTTATCTCCAGAATAGACCAAGCAAATGTCCTTGCGATCCAGAACAACAGTTACATCTATATCACCATAGAGCAGTGTTTCTCAACCGGGGTTCCGAGGAACCCTAGGGTTCCGCGGGATTATGGCGGATGTATACCGCCAATCTCATCCTTAATGCGCGCTGACACTCAGTCCGTGTCAGCGCGCATTGATACCCGATGGTATCTCTGTAGTTCCAGCTCAGGTCAGGGGGCGGAACAGGGAAAGGGTGCAGAGAGGAGGAAGAAGGAGGAGGTCTTCTATGGCGGCGCTGACCGGGAAGGAACACAAGGCTCAATCCAAAGGTCAGCAGCTCTCTGCCTCCTCCCAGCACTGTGCAATGTGCTCCGATGGCTCTCTGATTCCCCTGCACTCTTCATTACCACAGCTATAAGAGTCTTATTGTTGCGGCAGTGCAAAGTGCAGGAGGGACAGAGAGCCATTGGAGCACATGGCTGAGTGTGACACATACTGTGAAGGGGACTCTAAATGTGACACCTACTATGAAGTGAGCTCTAAATGGGACAACTACTGTCAGGGAGCTGTAAATGGGACAACTACTGTGAAGGGGACTCTAAATGGGACACCTACTGTGAAGGGAACTCTAAATGTGACACCTACTGTGAAGGGGACTCTAAATGGGACAACTACTGTGAAGGGGACTCTAAATGTGACACCTACTGTGAAGGGGGCTTTAAATGGGACAACTACTGTGAAGAAGCTCTAAATGGGACAACTATTGTGAAGGGAGCTCTAAATGGGACACATACTGTGAAGGGGCTCTAAATGGGACACTTGCTGTGAAGGAGACTCTAAATGGGATAACTACTGTGAAGGGGACTCTAAATGGGACACCTGCTGTGAAGGGGGCTCTGTGTGGGACACCTGCTGTGAAGGGGGCTCTGTGTGGGACACCTGCTGTGAAGGGGGCTCTGTGTGGGACACCTACTGTGAAGGGGGCTCTATGTGGGACACCTGTTGTGAAGGGGGCTCTATGTGGGACACCTGCTGTGAAGGGGGCTCTGTGTGGGACACCTACTGTGAAGGGGGGAAGTGTTTTTTTACAATATTCTATTATTTGATATGGTTTCTTTATTGCTGTTAGATCTACAGCTCGCTGATCAGATCCAATGTTCTGTGCGCTGTAGATCTGAATTTTTTTTCAGGGGTTCCCAGAGATCTTAAACTTTTTGCCCAGGGTTCCCCGAAGTCAAAAAGGTTGAGAAACACTGCCATAGAGTGACAGTCACATACCTGTAAGCTTTTTTTAGTCCTCTCTGCACTGTTCAGGCGAGGATCTCCTGGAGCGCCCACGGGATCTCCGGGGTCCAGGCTGGGAGGCACTCCGAGCCGTGGGTCCTTGTCTGTTCGGTGGGCATGGAAGGAGTGTCAGCCAGTCTGGGACTGTAAATAGCTCCACATCCATGAAGGCAAAGAGGCCCGGGAGATCCCCAGGCGCACGGAGGGTGAAAGATCCCTGGTTCTTCCGGAAGGTCACCGCAAGTGGGTAGCACCAGCGATAGATGAGGCCCCGTTCCCTTGCCATCTCCAAGAGCGGGCGGAGCAGGGCCCTGCATTGTAGGGTCGCCCTGGAGAGGTCCGGTAGCACTTTTATGGTGGCTCCATCAAAGTCCTGATCTCCTGCTGCCCATGCCTGGCGGAGGATGCCTTCTTTGTGCGTGTACCGGTGGATCCTGCATATGACGTCCCTGGGCCTTGCTGGGTCGGTGGATCGGGGCGCCAGGACCGGTGAATGCGGTCAAACTCCATCCCAGCCGGGACGGAGTCACCTGTCATACGGCGGAAGATCTCTGTAGCAGTGGCAGCTAAGTTCTCCGATCCTGTCGCCTCAGGGATGCCGGGGAGCCAGAGATTGTTCCTGCGGCTCCGGTCTTCAAATTCCTCCAGCTGGAGCTGCAGTCGTATGGAGGTATCTGCCTGGGCATGTTGGGTCGTCTCCAGGTCTGTGAGGTGGCGTTCAATAGCCGACAGGGACGTCTCCCCTGCCGGCACTCGCAGTAGGGCCTTTAGCTCGTCGTCCGTCCGCGTCTCAAGAGGGGGGGCAGTGCCCATCAGTGCCACATGTGTCTTCATTGCCACTAAAGTTCTCATCAGTGCCATTGCAGTGCGCATCAGTGCTACATTAGTGCAACTACAGTGCTCATCTGTGCCTTCATTGCCACTAAAGTGCCCATCAGTGCCACTACAGTACCCAATAGTGCACATCAGTGGACCCATGCCAGCCTTTCCTATGCCATTCAGAACCCCCTGTGGCTTCCATCTAATTCCGGAGCAGCAAACCTCCCCCTTTCACCGCCCAGCCAGGTGTCCAGGTGAACACCGAAGATTTTACCCTGATTGATTTTTCTATTTAATTTTTACAGAGGACTTTCTATCATCCATCGTGGCCCAGTGCAACCTTTATACCCAGTAGTTCATCGCAAACAACCCTGGTTCTAGTTAAGCCCGTCCCTCTGAATGGAGAGAACTTACAGTGGAGGAATTTAGACTTTTTTTTCTAGGCCTAACATTTAATGTGGGAATCACAAACAAAAAACGAACTGTACTCCTATTGGTCTACCAAGCCCATTCACCAAATGCTAGTCTATTCATTCCTCATGCCAAGGTCACGATACCTTATAATTATGCGGTTCCTCTACTATAATGACAACACACAGTGCCCTCCCCGCAATGACCCAGCTTACGACAAATTATTTAAAATTCGCCCCTTTCTAAATTATTTTTCTGAAAAATTTGCCCAGTTATATACCCCCAAACAAAACATCCCCATTGATGAGTCCCTTGTCAAATTCACAGACAGGCTGGCCATAAAACATTTTATCCGCAGCAAAAGGGCCCGATATGGGGTTAAACTGTACAAACTTCGTGACCGAACCACCGGCTACATCTATGCCTTCTTGGTCTATGAAGGAAACTGCATCCCTGTGAATGAGTATATTGGAGCCAGTGGAAAGGTTGTTTGGGAGCTCATCTATCCACTACTTGGAAAAGGTTACCACCTTTTATGTGGATAACTTTTATTCAATTTTGCCCCTCTTCCGCAACCTTTACCGGAGGCAGACTCCAGTATGCGGTACAGTCAGAACAAACAGAAAGGGCTTCCCGCAAAGGCTTGTTAACAAAAGGCTACAAAGAGGGGAGACAGTGTCTTTGCAGAACCTGGAGCTATTGGCTGTCAAGTGGAGGGACAGACGGAATGTCCACGTGCTGATTTGAAAACACGATGACACCTATGTGGAAATCCCCAGGAGGAGAGGAGACACAATCCAGAAACCAGCTTGTGTCCATGAGTAGTGTTGAGCGAACCCGGACTGTAACGTTCGGGTCCGTACCGAACTTTCGGGTGTCCGTGGCACGGACCCGGACCCGGACATTTCAAAAATCGTTCGGGTTCGGTCCGGGGTTCTGCTATTTTATTCCACGTGTTGAGAAGCTGCAGGGCAGCCAATCAACAAGCGTTTCACTGGTTTGCCCTTAGAAGCCATCACAGCCATGCCTACTAATGGCATGGCTGTGATTGGCCAGTGCATCATGTGACCCAGCCTCTTTATAAGCTGGAGTCACAGTGCTGCAGTCACATGCTCCTTGGGTTAGTATAGGGAAAGGTAGCTGACGGCGTGAGGGACAGATTTTAGCCATTTTAAGACCTGATCCTGCATCCTGAGATAGATTACTTTACTACTGCTGTATGTCAGGCCCAAGCGAGTTGTGA
>BLSH010512949.1:368779-382288 GCA_018402905.1 Glandirana rugosa | reverse complement strand
CAAAACATTACGGGAAAAAAACCCGCAAAAAACGTCGAGAGGTACAATAAGTTACCGGGAGATTTTTGCGACTGTAAAAACTCGTCATCTCCCACAGCCGCAATCACTCGACATCGATCTTGGGTACCGGTCGCACAAGACTTCGACGTCGAAGTACCGCAAAAACTGCGGCTCGGCCGTTTTACGAGTTATTGCAACGAATTGCAACATATGTGTCGCAATTCGGAGCAGTTCGCAACATAAGTTTTAGTTACCAAGTCATACCCTCGGGTACCTAAACTGGTGCGGCTTCTATTCAAATCCATGGGCTCCCATACTGAACCATTGATTTTGAATACAACGCTTGACGAGGCTTAACGCTGTGTATACAACGTTAAGCAACGTTATTGAGCATTTTGCCGGCTCGGCGTCAAAAACGCCATGAAGCTGCAGCTTCAGAACACGCTGGCCATGGGTTCTAGCTACAGCTCACTAACGCCGACACCCTCTACTGCTCAAAAATGTCAGCGTTTTTAGAGGGCCATTGAATAACATGGAGAGCTGCAAAAAACGCCCAAAAAAAGGGCATTACAAAACGCCGGTGTGTATGAGGCCTTATTGAGACACTAACAAGCCAGGAAAGTACAAATACCCCCCAAATGACCTCTTTTTGGAAAGTGGACATTCCAAGGTATTTAGTAAGAGGCATGGTGAGTTTTTTGAAGTTGAAATTTTTTCCCACAATTCTTTGTAAAGTGAAGATTTTGTGAAAAAAAAAAAAAAGTAATTTTAACAGGTTATTTCTCTCACATGGCATATGCATACTTGCAACTACACCCCAAAACACATTCTGTCACTGCTCCTGAGTATGGCGATACGACATGCGTGAGATATTTTCACAGCCTGACCAAATGGAGAGGCCCAACATGCAGGGAGCACCATCAAGTGTTCTAGGAGCATAAATTAAACATCTTGTTGACTACCTATTACAATTTTGAAGGCTCTGGAGCACCAGGACAATGAAAACGCTGTCAGGAGACCACTTCCGCCTCTGAAATTCAGGCCAGGAGACACATGCCCGGGTGCACGTAGAGTTTGCGCAAGCGCCGGTGCGTGCGTGCGCCGGCACGGTCCCCACACGGCCATTTAAGCTGACAGCACCTTGCAATCGGTGCTGTCCGTTCTACAGCATTACCGTGCTCCATAGTGACCCGCTCTGAGTTTCCTGTTTACCTGTGATCCAGCTTGAACCTGTATCTGCTTGAACTCTGCCTGCACTGACCCCCGGCTTGCCTACGACCACTCTTCTGTCTGACCCCTGTGTACCTCAACCTGCCTGCCTGTTAACGACCCTGCCTGCACCCGACCACCCGATTGCCTGCTCCTCCTGTACTACTTTGCCCGCATGTTATTGACCTGGCCTGCATCACTACTCTTCAGTCTAGCACGGACTTCTGGACGACATCTTACCATCATCTGGGTCCAATCCAGCCCTCGTGCTCCAGCACTCCCTGTCTGCTCTACCAGAGGTTCTGGAACCAGGGCCGTAACAGAGGTTGCCTACTGCATAAATCAGACTCTACCATCAGGTACATGACAGCAGCGGACAGCCAGTCCGAGTCTGCGCAGGGGCCCTCTCCTGAGGATGATCTGAGTGTGAACTTAGCCGGGCTCACCCAAGCGGTGAAGGACTTATAAGGAGAGTACACCTGGTTGGAAAACAGAGTCCTGGAACTCTCTTTGCCAGCTTCTCCCAGCACCAGCCAGCTGGATGCCCACACCACGCTCACCTTGCCTAGTGAACCCGAGGTACCTTTGCCCGAGCGGTTCACATGGGGACCGCCGGAAGTTTCGGGCCTTTCGTAATGCATGCGAGCTGTATTTCCTTCTGCAACCCCATACCTTCTCGCTAGAGGCTACCAAAGTGGGACTGGTCATCTCACTACTATGGGATGAGCCTCAAACCTGGGCTCACCGACTGCTGGAACAAAAGGCTCCTGAAACCACCAACCTCATCCTTTTCTTTCAGTCCATGACTCGGCTGTACGAGGATCCCCATCAGGTTGCCACAGCTGAGGCTGCTCTCCATGCACTCCAGCAAGACCGGCGTATGACAGAAGACTACGTAGTTGAGTTCCGGCGCTGGAGCGCAGATACATCCTGGAAGAATGCAGCGCTCTGTCATCAGTTCAGGCTCGGGCTCTTTGAGCTGCTCAAAGACAAGCTGGCCCGTGTGGGTGTCCCCCGGACACTGGATGCCCTGATCAACCTGGCCATCCAGGTCGACCGACTTCTGCGGGAGCGTAGAGCCGAAGAAGCCACAGGATTTGTACGATTTGCCTGGACAGAACCCGAACCTCTACGTCCCTCACACTCTCCTGAAGAGAGACACAGACGCCTGAGCCGCAATAACCTCTGCCTCTATTGCGGAGGTCCTGGAAATCTTGTAAAGTCCTGTCCAGTCAAGCATGGGAATGGGCTCCACGCTACCCCAGGAGGACAATTATCTTTACCTGACTTTTCTAACCACCTTGTTCTGCTTCTGCATCTCCAACTCCCTGATGGGAATATCCAGGTCCCAGCTATCCTGGACTCCGGAGCCTGTAGCTGCACACTGCCCCATCGTTGATTGGTCCACTGGAGAAGCTCAGTTTCTCTCCTCTTACTGCCAACACAACTGCCTACCACCGGCTCCGCAATCCCCTTCTTCTGTGCTTTGTCTGAACTCTGACTCTGACCCGGGGCAGAAGTACCTTTTGGCCAAATTTACCCGCTCTCTGAGTTGGAACTGAAAGCCCTCAAGGCTTATCTTGAGGAAAACCTTAAAAAAGGTTTCATTCGGCCATCTACTTCACCTGCAGGGGCTGGAATATTCTTCGTAGAGAAGAAAGACCACACTCTCAGACCCTGCATAGACTATCGGGACCTTTAATAAGATTACAGTTAAAAACCGGTACCCATTGCCACTGATCCTTGAACTATTTCAAAGACTTGGAACAGTTGCTGTATTTACCAAAACTGGATCTTCGCGAAGCCTACAACCTCATTCACATCCGGGAGGGTGACAAATGGAAGACCGCCTTGCGGGCACGCTCCGGTCACTATGAATACCTAGTGATGCCCTTCGGGCTCTGCATGGCTCCAGCTACATTCCACCACCTGGTGAATGATGTGTTTCATGACTACCTGGGTCAGTTCGTCATCATTTACCTCAATGACATCCTCATTTTTTCTGACTCACTGGAAGAACACCGCAGGCACGTCGTGTGTGTCTTACAACGCCCACGTCAGCATGGCCTTTATGCTATGGCCGAAAAGTATGCCTTTGAGTGCTCCAGCATCTCGTTCCTGGGCTTCAACATTTCGGTCACCGGAGTCACCATGGATCCTCCCGTTGATCAGAAAGGGGTCCAACGGTTCATAGGCTTTGCCAACTTCTACAGGAAGTTTATTAAGGGGTTTTCTGCTGTGATCTCGCCCATTACACAACTCACTAAACAAGGCTCCCACTTCCACTGGTCTCCCGAGGCCCAAATGGCCTTTCTGAAGCTCAAGAAACTATTTACCATGGCACCTGTTCTAAAGCATCCAGATTTGGCTCTGCCTTTATATCCTGGAGGTGGATGCCTCGGAGACAGCAGTGGGAGTAGTCCTATCCCAGAGACGAGGTCCAAAGGCCTCGCTACACCCCATCTCCTTTTTCTCTCGCAAACTTAGTGCCAGAGAAAAATTACTATGTGGGGCACCGGGAACTTCTGGCAATCAAGTCCGCCCTGGAGGAGTGGCAGTATCTGCTGGAAGGAGCTCTAAACCCTGTCATGGTATTCACCGACCATAAGAACTTAGAGTACCTGCGCACAGCTAAAAGGCTGAAGCCACGCCAGGCACGATGGGCTCTGTTTTTCTCCCGCTCTCAGCTGCATATTACTTAGAGGCCTGGGTCGAAGAATGTAAAACCGGACGCTCTGTCCAGGATGTTCAGCGAGCCTGGCGACTCCACACCACCGGATACCATCCTCCCGTCCCGGAGCTTCTTGTTGATGCAGGAAGATCTGCTGTCTAAGGTTAAACGATCTCTGGCCGGATCAACCATGTCCCTTGGGGGGTTCCAAGACAAACTCTACATTCCGGAAGAGCAACATGTGACAGTTTTGGAACTCTGCCATGACCACCAATTGGCTGGGCACTTTGGCGGTCGTAAGACTGCGGAGCTGCTGTCATGCTCCTTTTGGTGGCCTTCCGCTGACAAGGACTGTCGGAAGTATGTCAGCAGTTGTCCGGTCTGTGCCCAACACAAGACCAGCCGGGCAAAAGCATGGGGTCTGTTGAACCCGCTCCCTATTCCTGAACGGCCATGGTCACACATATCAATGGATTTTATAGTGGAGTTACCCCCATCTGAAGGATTTAACTCCATCTACGTAATTGTGGATCATCTTACTAAAATGGCCCACTTCATCCCAATGAAGGGCACCCCCACCGCAACCCGAGACAGCAGGGACATTTGTTAAGGAAGTGGTCCGACTTCACAGGCTTCCTGTCAACATTGTCTTGGATCGTGGGGTGCAGTTCACCTCCCGGGTCTTGGAAAGCCTTGTGTTCTGCACTAAACATTGAACTGGCATTCTCTTCTGCCTATCACCCCCAGACAAATGGCCAGACGGAGAGGACTAACCAGACCCTAGAACAATATAGCCAATGCTACTCTTCCTTTGCCCAAGATGACTGGGTCTCGCTGCTACCTATGGCTGAATTTGCCTACAATAACACCGTACATTCAGCCACCAAGCAGTCCCCATTCTGGGCGAACCTGGGTTACCACCCTACACACCCAACCTAGTGCCGGAAAGTGTTGTACCTGCTGTACAGAAGACCGTAGAGTTCTTGGCAAGAAATTACAAATTGTTACAAGAAACCCTAGCTCAGACGCAGGAGTACAACAAAAGGGCATTCGACAAAGGGGGACGCGGGGAATTGGACCTGCAACCGGGTGACCGAGTGTGGTTGGCAACCAAGAACTTGAGGCTGTCATGCCCTTCTAGGAAGTTGGGACCAAGGTTCATCGGTCCCTTCCCTGTGAGAAGGGAAATCAACAGGGTGGCATACGAGCTGGACCTTCCCTGTGAGTGCACCCGGTATTTCATGTCACCTTGTTGAAACCCGTAACTCGGGACCCCTTCCTGGGTCAGAAGTCGGCCCCGCCAGAGTCAATTCTTGTGGATGGCTAAGAAGAATTTGAAGTGGAAGCCATCCTCGGCTGCAGGAGAAGGGGTGGGTCCACCCAGTTCCTGATTAAGTGGAAGCGGTACGGGCCCGAAGAAAGTTCATGTGAACCCGAAAACCACATCCACGCTGAAGAACTTGTCAAATCCTTTTGGAGAAGACATCCAGAGCTAAGAGCCTGTTTGGGCATCCAGAGGCTGCTCCCTTGGGGGGATGTCAGGAGACCACTTCCACCTCTGAAATTCGTGCCAGGAGACCCATGCGCGGGCGCACGTAGCATGTGCGTGCTGGTGCATGCTGGCACGGTCCCCAGACGGCCATTTAAGTTGACAGCACCTTGCAATCAGTGCTGTCCATTCTACAGTGTTACCGTGCTCCATAGTGACCCGTTTTGAGTTTCCTGTTTACCTGTGACCCAGCTTGAACCTGTATCTGCTTGAACTCTGCCTGCACCGACCCCCGGCTTGCCTACGACCACTCTTCTGTCTGACCCCTGTGTACCTCAACCTGCCTGCCTGTTAACTACCCTGCCTGCACCCGACCACCCGATTGCCTGCTCCTCCTGTACTGCTTTGCTTGCATGTTATTGACCCAGCCTGCATCACTACTCTTCAGTCTAGCACGGACTTCTGGATGACATCTTACCATCATCTGTGTCCAATCCAGCCCTCGTGCTCCCTTGTGCTCCAGCGCTCCCTGTCTGCTCTACCAAGGGTTCTGGAACCAGGGTCGTAAGAGAGGTTGCCTACTGCATAAGTCAGTACGTGTCAAACGCCCACAAAATGACCCCATTTTGGAAAGCTAACACCCCAACGTATAATCTATGAGGCATAATGAGTCTTTTGAACATGTCATTTTTTTTCCAGAAGTTTTTGGAAAATGTGGAAAAAAAATGAGAATGCATTTTTTTTTACACAAAGTTGTCCTTTTTATAAGATATTTCCAACACATAGCATGTACAAAAATGTCACCCAAATACATTCTGCTTCTCCTGAGTATAGTGATACCACATATGTGAGAATTTTACACAGCCTGGCCACATACAGAGGCCCAACATGCAAGGAACACCATCAGGTGTTCTAGAGACACATAGCATGCATATACCAAGAATTACACCCCAAAATACATTCTGCTGAGCACAGGGTAAACAAAAGATTAACTGTGGTTTTTGTAAGTTGTCCACAGGAGGATAGCACTGGTCCAGGCAGCAGGCAGGGACATGGTCAGCAACAGGGGATGCAATTGCCCAGGCAACAGGCAGAAATACTGTCCATAGTCACTACAGGCAGAAGCAGGGCTACTATCCATATACAGTCCAGGGTCAGTGCAGGCAGATATATTGTCAGCAGTACCAAAATATTGGTCCTGGTAGTAGACAGGAACATGGTCCATAGTCCAAGTAGCAGGCAGAGGTGTGGTCAGTTCATGTAGCAAGCAGAGGCATGATGGCAGTAAGTCCTACAGGCAGCAGGCAGAAGTAGGGCCTCATTCAAGACAGAATGGGGACAGGGGTAGAGGCTTCTCTCACTCATATCTCTTTGAAGCCTCCGAGTGTCCAGACCCTAATCTGGAAATGAGAACACAAACAAAAAATAGTTTTCTTCATCCTGAAAAACAATTCTGGAGCCCCTCACTTATGCGAGACCCATGTGTTATGGATCCCACTACTCCAGTAGCAGGGTACAACATCAGTCCAAGAGGCAGGCAAAAAACATGGTCAAACAGTCCAGGGTCAGTTCCAGATCAGGCAGAGGTATGTACAGAAGCAGTAGGCAGAAGCGTGGTCGAATAATAGGCCAGAGTCCATTCCGGAGCAGGCAGAGGTATGTACAAAAGCGGCAGGCAAAGGCGTGGTTGAATAGCAGCCCAGGATCAGTTCAGGAGCATGCAGTGGCATAAGGGGTGTGAAGGTAAATGGCAGGAGCTAAGCACTACGTTTACCATACTTCACTAATGTAGTGAAGTATGGTAACAGTGGAAACAGTCACCTATGCAGAGGCCTGGTTGAGAAGGGCACTGGGGACAATAATAAGTGGTGTCTCTTCTAACTCTTCCACTGGTACACACCTTACATCTTTTCTGACCTCTTTGGCCTGTTGGTCTGGGAGGGTTTTATCGATGAAATGGTGTTCGGAGAATCTACTAAGAACATTGGATCAAATCTTTTCTGGTGGGTTGTTTGGGAATAGAAGGGCAGTGATCATTTCCTCCCCAAGGAAGCCAAGGAATGGTTGGGTGCTCTCGATGGTTTCTGTAGATTACATAGGAGTTGTATATGGCTAAATAAAAAAAAATAAATTGCTAGTTTTTTTATACAAATGATATGTCCATTTTGTGGCAAGGTAGGGTTCAAGCATTTGGTCGTTGTAGTCGACTCCCCCCATGCACAAATTGTATTCATGGACACGTTGGATTTTGGATGGGGCCATTTTTTTGGGGTATTTCCACGTAGGTGGTATTGTGGATCGAAGACCGCATGCAGATATCCCTTCTGCCCCTCCACTTCACTGCCAGAATTTCCTCGTTTCGCAGGGTCGCTGTCTCCCCTCTTCTTAACTTCATATTGACGAGCCTTTAAGGAAAACTCTTCCTGTTCTTTCTCACAGTGTCACATGCTGGCGTCTTCTTCCGGTGAAGGTTTCGGAACAGAGGCAGACTTGTGTAGAAGTTGTCTACATACAAGTGATAGCCTTTCTCCAGTAGTGTGTATATGAAGTCCCAAACAACTTTCCCTTTCAAACCCAAGTAGTCTGGGCAATTTGAAGTATGAAGCTGGATGTCCTTCCCTTCGTACACTATGAAGGCATATGTGTACCCTGGGCATTACCGTGGAGAAGATCTGTATGTGGTGGATGGGGTGGGTTGACCAATAAGAACATAATTCAGTTTTTTTGGTGAGACACAAAAAAGTCTTAAACTCCTCCACTGTAAGGTCTCTCCACTCAAAGGGACGGGAGTATTAGGATGTTGGATTACTTGAAATAAATTGTCGTGCATACAGGTTGCACTGGGCCACAATTGATGCTAGCATGTAAAAATTAACTGAAAAAAATAGATTGGGAAAAAATTATCCGTGTCCACCTGGACTCCTGACTGGGCAGTGAAAGGGGGAATGCTAGCTTCTCCTGAATTAGGAGGAAGCCACAAGGGGTTCTGAAGGAAATAGGGAAGGCCGGCATGGATCCTAACCCTTTGGTGCTGAGGTACCCCACTGGTACTTGGCCTTTCTTGCCGAGGCACTGTGGTGCTGATGGATGGCAATGCAGAGAGCTCCCCATTGCTCAAGTCTGCCCTAAAAATTTGGTACGCCTCCCCCGCGGAAAAGGATTTTCTCGACCTTGTTTTTGTTGGTGGTGATGAGCCTGCACTGATTGTGTGGCACAGATGGGCACTGATGGCACAGATGGACACTGATGGCACAGATGTACACTGTGGCACTTTAGCACTGATGGCACAGATGTGCACTGATGAGGCGGCACAGATGTGCACTTATGACTGATGGCACAGATGTGCACTAATGACACAGTGATACTGTTGGGCTATGACTGGCACAGATGTGCACTGATGACGGATGGCACAGATGTGCACAAATGTGCACTGATGACTCAGATGTGCACTGATCATGCGGCACAGATGGTCACTGATGACTGGCACAAAAGGGCGCTGATGACTGATGGCACAGATAACTGATGGCACAGATGTGCACTAATGACACGGTGACACTGTGGCACTGTAGAACTAATGGCACTTATGACTGATGGCACAGATGTGCACTGATGATGCGGCACAGATGGGCACTGATGACACAGATGTGCACTAATGACACAGTGACATTGTAGCACTGCTGGCACTTATGACTGATGGCACTTATGACTGGCACTGATGGGCACTGTGACACTGGCACTGGTGTTGGCACTGTATACACTGGTGTACAATATAAATCACTTGCAGATCAGCACAGAATCTCTCCCTCCTCACACGCGGTCTCTGTGTGAGGAGGAAGAGCCAACAATGAGAGATGATCTCATATGTTTACATTTTGAGATCATCTCTCATTGGAGACGCCGATCGAGGTAAATTGCCCCTGTGATTGGCCATTTACTGAAATCTGTGGTTGGCCGTGTCCAAGGAACACAGTCATCACAAATCTTCCCCGGGGAGTATGCAAAGGGGAGGACATCTATTGACGGCCTCCCTGCAATGTAGGTCTGCGATGTAGCCGTCATTCGCCTATAGCGCGGACTCGAGGTGGTTAAACAATTATTTCTTAGGCCCCTTTCACACATGCAGAGTCCATTTTGAAGGACTCAGCTGCCTAGCAGGAATCAATATGTTGATCCCCGCTGAGCCGGCGGATGACAGGTCCGTCTATACTTACTGTGCCGAGACGGACCTGTCAGAGCCCCCGCTCTCCTCTTTGGGGTTCGGATGAAAACAAATCCATTTGTCCATTTTCATCCGATCCAATCCGCCAGACGGATGAAAAATAGAGTTTCCATCCCTCTGTATTTAGCAGATCGGATGTCAGCGGACATGTTACCACTGTCATCCGTCACTCTATAGAGTAGAATGGAGGGTCCGTTCAGGTCCGCATGAAAAACTGACAGGCAAACCTGAATGGTTCGTACATGTGAAAGGACCCTTACTATACAACAATGGTGTTGTAATTAACTCAGAACAGTCTGATCATTCAAGCTTGGTAATTAAACAAATTAGGCAATCGTATATAGTTGTCTACAGGCTCATATGAATGCAAATGGCACAGAAACCTAAGGAGACCACAGCTTTAGGACTTACTTATCCCAGGATCATCTTCGCTAGTTTACCTTTAGAATATTTAAACCAAAGATAAAAAAAATTAATACATTGCAGCTTACCAGTTCATAGATGTGGTCCAGGCTGCATTCGTTTTCTTTTTTCAGGCTTTTTCCTTTTTATTTTTTGTCGTGATCCTGTCAGTAACAGAACTCCTGTCCTATGGAGACAATCCCTACTCATTGTACCATATCTGCAGAGAAGCAGTATTGTGACTCTAGGACAGGTTGTGTTTTAGGACTACAGAAAATAGGGGTAGGCATTCTGTAGTTCACACAGAAACCAGCAGGGCTGATACAGTGAGGGAAAAAAGTATTTAATCCCCTGCTGATTTTGTATGTTTGCCCACTGGCAAAGAAATATTCAGTCTATAGTTTTAATGGTAGGTTTATTTTAACAGCGAGAATAACAACAAAAAAATCCAGAAAAACGCTTTTTAAAAAAAAGTTATAAATTGATTTGCATTTTAATGAGTGAAATAAGTATTTGACCCCTTCACAAAACATGGCTTAGTACTTGGTGGCAAACCCCTTGTTGGCAATCACAGAGGCCAGATGTTTCTTGTAGTTGGCCAACAGGTTTGCATACATCTCAGGAGGGATTTTGTACCACTCCTCTTTGCAGATCCTCTCCAAGTCTTTTAAGATTTTGAGGCTGACATTTGGTAACTATCTTTCAGCTCCCTCCACATATTTTCTATGGTCTGGACACTGGCTAGACCACTCCAGGACCACAATGTGCTTCTTCTTGAGGCACTTCTTTGTTGCCTTGGCCGTGTGTTTTGGGTCATTGTCATGCTGGAATACCCATCCATGACCCATTTCAATGCCTTGGCTGAGGAAAGGAGGTTCTCACCCAAGATTTGATGGTACATGGCCTTGTCCATCGTCCCATTGATACAGTGAAGTTGTCCTGTCCCCTCTAGCAGAAAGACACCCCCAAAGTATAATGTTTCCACCTCCATGTTTGACGGTGGGGATGGTGTTCCTGGGGTCAGAATTCCTCCTCCTCCAAACACGGCGAGTTGAGTTAATGAAAAAGATCTTGATTTTGGTCTCATTTGACCACAACACTTTCACCCAGTTCTCCTCAGAATCATTCAGATGTTCATTAGCAAACAGATGGGCATGTACAGTGCTTTCTTGAGCAGGGGGACCTTGTGGGCACTGCAGGATTTAAGTCCTTCATGGTGTGTTACCAATTGTTTTCTTGGTGACTATGGTCTCAGCTGCCTTGAGATCATTAACCAGATTCTCCCGTGTAGTTCTGTGCTGATTCCTCAACGTTCTCATGACCATTGAAACTCCACGAGGTATGATCTTGCATGGAGCCCCAGACCGAGGGAGCTTGACAGTTATTTTGTGTTTCTTCCATTTGTGAATAATCGCACCGGTTGTTGTCACCCTCTCACCAAGCTGCTTGGCGATGGTCTTGTAGCCCATTCCAGCCTTGAGTAAGTTTACAATCTTGCCCCTGACATCCTTGGACAGCTTTTTGGTCTTTGTTATGGTGGAGAGATTGGAATCTGATTGATTGCATCTGTGGAAAGGTGTCTTTTATACAGGTAACAAGCTGAGATTTGGAGCACTCCCTTTAAGAGCGTGCTCCTAATCTCAGCTTGTTACCTGTATAGAGGCCACCTGGGAGCCAGAAATCTTACAGATTGATAGGGGGTCAAATATTTTTTCACTCATGCAAATCAATTTTATAACTTTTTTTGAATGCTTTTTTTTGGATATTTTTGTTGTTATTCTGTCTCTCACTGTTAAAATAAGCCTACCATTAACCACTCCAGATCCGCGCTATTGCCGAAGTACGGCTCCAGCGCAGATCTGAAATGCCGGGACGACGTCCATGGACGTCGTCCCCTGTGCACGCTCCTGGCGCGCCCCCTGGCGGCAGCGGCGGCGCGCACCTGTGGGTCGGGCGGACTTGATGTCCGCCCGAGACCCGCCGATCTCTTTTTAGCAGCCTCAGAACGGGGAACCGCCGTTGTAAACACGGTGGTTCTCCATTCTGTGACAGGGGACATACCAGATCTTCTGATCCCTGTCACTGGGATCAGTTAGATCTGTTATGTCCCGGACAGCCCTGCCCCCCCACAGTTAGAACACACCCAGGGAACATTGTTAACCCCTTCACTGCCCTCTGGAGGTTAGCCCCTTCACTGCCAATGACATTTACACAGTAATCAGTGGATATTTAAATTTCTGATCGCTGAATAAATGTCATTGGTCCCAAAAATGCGGTCCCAAAAACATTTCTGCGGCAATATCGCAGTCCCGATAAAAATCGCAGATCGCCGCCATTACTAGTAAAAAAAAAAAAAATAATAAAAACGCCATAAATCAATTCCCAGTTTGTAGACGCGATAACTTTTGCGCAAACCAATCAATATACGCCGATTGCGATTTTTTTTCTACCAAAAATATGTAGAAGAATATATATCGGCCAAAACTGATGAATAATTTTTTTAAATGGATTTGTACTTTAGCAAAAAGTAAAAAATATTGTTCTTTTTTGCAAAATTGTCGCTCATTTTTTGTTTATAGCGGCGATCAGAAATGACGCAGCGATGCTCAAATACCACCAAAAGAAAGCTCTATTTGTGGGAAAAAAAGGACGCAAATTTTATTTGGGTACAACGTCGCACCACCGCGCAATTGTCATTCAAATTGCGACAGCGCTGAAAGCCAAAAATTGGTCTGGGCAGGAGGGGGGTTTAAGTGCCCAGGAAGGGGTTAAAATTATAGACTGATCATTTCTTTGTCAGTGGGCAAACATACAAAATCAACAGAAGATCATATACTTTTTCTCTCGCTTTAACAGTACTTATTAATAACTGTGCAGCAGAGAGATTATACAGGAAATTAAAAGCTCAGTGGATTTCTCTGACAGGATCGAAATATGTTTTTCTGTACTTATCGAATGGATATAACAAAATGTATTTTAATGGTATATTTAACAGTAAAACGGAACAAATAAGAAAGTTAGATAATCAGGTTGAAAAAGACACAAATCTATCATATTCAAACAATAAATATAAAGTTTTCATACACACCATCCTATACCCACAGTTGACCCAAGGGAAGGCAAAATAAACCTTATGAAGCATGGTCCAATTTGCTCCAGCAGGGTAAAAAATATCTTTCTGACCCCCTTGAAGGCAATTAAATATTCCCTGGCTCAACAATCTCTGCTGTTAATACCTATAAATGTTAGTATCCAGTTATATTTTGTGCTTTTAGGAATGCATCCATCTGTTTTTAACTCGTTTTTGAGGGAGGCTCTTCCACAATTTCATAGCTCTTACTGTGAAGAAGCCTTTCCATATGTAAAGGTTAAATCGTATCTCTTCTAGATGTAAAGAGTGTTCCCTTGTCCTCTGTAATGACCTTAAAGTGAATAAATCATCACCAAGTTCACTAAATGGTACGCGTATATATATATATATATATATATATATATATATATATATATATATATATATAG
>BLSH010512949.1:340673-350939 GCA_018402905.1 Glandirana rugosa | reverse complement strand
AATCATTGTCTGACTACTTTTGTCTACTCCTTAGTCGATGTTATGGTCTCTCAACGTCGCTGAGTCTAACGGACCAGCGAATACCAGAGACTCCCCTTAGTTACCGTCGTCACCAGACTGATCGGAGTCGTTCCCGACACCATTGTGTAGACACGGAGATCGGAATAATGTCCTTCGACACGAAGATACTTTGGGACCGACGATCACGTACGTGACGAATCGGGTGGATGGGGTTGAGTCGAAGGACGGATCGAGCTGAATCGACGGGTGGGGGTGTGATCCCAACGGTGGACATGCCCTGAGTGGGCCCGTCATGCCCAAACCGATTCCCCTCAGAGACCATAAGCGACCAGGCAATCTGAGTCGCTGCAACTCTCTGGTATTGTAGCTGATTCCTCATCTGTTTTCATCAGTCTGTTACTAAAGATGACCTGTTGGCAGCCTTGCTGGGCTTAAAAGCCAGGATTGCTGGTATGATTGCTTCTACCCCACAGGGTGAGAAGCGTGACAGGTCTTCTTCCCCTAACCCTCCAATTCTGGAGCGAGAAGGGGTTGATGAGGAAGAGGAGGTAGCTACAGGGGATCTGGCCAATTCTTTTGCAGACACTTCTGCTTCAGAGAGTCCTGAGCCAGAATAATCCCCAAGGACACCTGCCTCTCAATCTCAGAGGCTGCTGATCCAGGTACTTACGTGTAAGGTATGTGCCGCATTCAGGTTACCTCCGGTAGAGAGTCCTGTGAATGTATATTCCTCCCTTGGGTCATTTAAAACACCACAAGGCGTGCGGGGGGTCGCTTTGCACCTTTTATTTGAGAGGGTGATACATGCTGACTGGGTGCACCCAGACAGATTGTTTATTATTTCTAAAGGGTTTTCTGTGTTATATCCTATGGAGGAAAGCTTTTCGAGAAGGGGGGAGTACCAGCTGTTCATGCAGCAGTCACATCCCTAAGTAAATCACTGACCTGTCTTGTTGATAATGCCCAGGTGTTAAGGATCCTTTCTGTTAAAAAGATGGAGTCCTTATTAAAGCCTTCTTTTTCTTTAGCTGGGCAGCGGTGCACTTTTAAGGAATTGGGTCTCCAGTATAGTGTATGGTTGGTCTGCAGGAGCTATTTTGTTTTTACTGTGCTGAAGCAGCATAGAGGCCGCATTGGATGCATATGTGCTTTGGCTCATCCTGCATGGGCCCTGTTGCAGTTGAACAGGGGCATGCTTGCAAACTGGCTTAAATGCATGGTTGCTACAAAAGCACGTTTGCCTAAATTAATGTTGGCTGGAGCACGTGTTTGCTTAAATGCTTTTTTACTTAAAAGACGTTTGTTAAAATATGCTTATTGAACATGGTTGATAAAACACATATAGGCTCGGGTCGCATAGGCTCGTGTCATTGAGACTCGAGTTGCATAGAGACCGTGTTACATAGAGACATGTCGCATAGACTCGTGTTGCATAGAGACTTGTGTCTGCATATTGCTTGTTTACATTGAAGCACTGTCGCATGATGCATAGCACACATGATGCAGAGACACCTGATGCCTATGTACGCAGGTTTTGCTAAACACATACTTGCTTACTTACATAAGCACTTTTTGCATAAACACATGCCTGCTTGCTTGCTACTCGAACCTATTTACGGCCCCGAAGCTAAATGGGGAGGTAAGGCCTATTCTAGATCTCAAGACCCTAAACCAATTTCTTGCGGTATGGCCATTCCGCATGGAGTCAATCCGCTCAGTGATTGCCTCGCTCCAGGAAAAAGATTTTTTTGGCATCAATTGACATCAAGGATGCATATTTGCATGTGCCAATTTTGCTACCTCATCAGAGGTTTTTGCGTTTTGCGATAGAAGAAGGACACTACCAGTTCTGGCTCTACCATTCAGGATCACAATAGCTCCCTGAATCTTCAAAAGGATTTTGGCTCCAGTTCTGGGCCTTCTAAGGTCACGAGGGGTGCTAATAGTGGGATACCTGGATGACCTCTTGCTCAGACATCTTGGTGCAGACTCGAGCAGAATGTGACCCTAACAATCCAGTTCCTGGAAAGCAGTTCAGTCTCTGGAATATCTAGGTCTACAGCTAGATACAGTCCAGGCAAGGGTGAGGGCGATGAGACACTCTTCAGTTCACCTCTCTGTGAGGCTGCTAGGAAAGATGGTAGCCTCTTTCGTGGCAGTTCCCTATGCACAGTTTCATTCCAGGGCTTCAACGCAACATCCTGGCAGAGTGGAACAGACAATTGCAGACTTTGGATTCTTGCATATCCTTATCTCCCAGGGCCCAATGGAGTCTCTCCTGGGGCTTAGTAACTAGAATCTGTCTCAGGGCATATCTTTTTTTTCCAGTATCTTGGAAGATTGTGACCACAGTTGACAGTCTTATAGGCTGGGGTATGGTCATGGGGGACTCCATGGTCCATGGGAGATGGTCCTTGGTGGAGCAGAGATTGCCAACCAACCTCCTAGAGCTACGAGCCATTCGGATAGCGCTGAGGTATTGGACATCCAGGTTGCAGTGCTACCTGGTAAGGGTACAGACCGACAAGGCCACGGCGGTGGCTTATGTCAACCATCAGGGTGGCACTAAGAGTCAGTTGGCACACAAGGAAGTTGCATGACTCTGCAGTTCACATCCCAGGCGTGGAGAGTGGTCGCTGCATCTTGTGTTTCAGGAAATTTGCCTGCACTGGGGGATGCCAGAGGTGGATCTTCTGGCATCCCCATTCAACAACAAAGTCCAGCAGTTTGTGTCCCGAGCAGAGGATCCTTTGGCTATAGAAGTAGATGCTCTGGTGATTCCATGAGCCCAGTTCTCCTTGATTTATGCCTTTCCCCCAATCTCTCTGTTACCGCATCTCATCCGTAAAATTCGGGAGGAGGCGGCAACAGTCATTCTAGTGGCGCCAGATCGGGCCAGGAGGCCTTGCTACCCAGGGATAATGAGGTTAACGGTGGATGGGCCTTGGCAGCTTCCAGTCTGACCTGATCTACTCTATCAGGGTCCTATATTCCACCCAAATTTTTTTTTTTCTTCAAAAGGGTTTATGGAGATATAAAGACTGAGACATACAGCGAAAACTGGCGACTTAATCAGAGGCACCATGGTTATTACAATTTGCAAATTTTTTTCTATATTTTTAACAAAAAGTAACAAACAGTACCTTGCCAAGGATGAATGAAACATGAATAGGTTATAGGGCATCAATTTTCCTAGAGTAGAGTGAGAAGGATTGGATATTGGGGGAAAAGAACAGAAAAAAGGAAAAGAATAAGGGGGGGGGGGGTGCTGCCCCAGGGGATCAATTAGTGGATAATGGAAGGTTACTAACATCCCCTCTCCCTAGATTATGGAAAAGGAGGGCACAAGGAATGAGATAGAGGAAAACACCATCATTACATTATACCATATAGTTTTGTGAACCAATTGTAAGTTGGATGAGCCTTTGGTCCCCATAATAACTGTAATAAACAAGCTGGCTATGGGGGGGGGCGGGATTATAAGAAGGCTATCCGTCTTGGCCATACAGATCTTTGAGACCCTCGGGAGACTTGTCTATGGACTCTCCTTCATCCTGGGAAAGTGTTGAGGATATAAAGGTTTGCCATTTCCTGAAGAAACGCCGTCTTGAGGTGGGGTGGGTAAGGTCCTCCGTGAGTCTTTCTCTGTACAAAAGTTGGATTAACTCTCTTTCTATTTCCGTGATGGAGGGGCGGGAAGGCCGTACCCAGTTTTTTAGGATATTTCTGCGCACCACTAAAAGTGTTGCCTGTATGAAGGTTCCATGAAGAGAAACAGGGCTTGTGTGTCCCAGTGGCCAAGCAGCAGTGGGAGAGGGTCTTTAGGCAGTTTAATGGAGGTGATGTTAGGAAAGAACTTGGTCCCAGAAAATTGAAATTTCAGGGCAAAATCAGAAGCGATGAGATAGAAGATGGGTGGCTCTGAGAGCATATATGACAAGTGGAAGTTTGAGGGTTGCCTTTATTTTTGATAAAGGGGGTGAAAGCTCGGTGAATTATCTTTAACTGACTTTCTCTCCAGGGCTCACTTGAGATGAGGTGGATGACTGTGTTATAGCCTTTAACTAGCTTTTCAGATAGCCCATCTATAGGAAAGTCTTTAGACCAATTCGTCCCTGCAGATATTTGTAGATGTCTGATATCGAGTAGGATCCTTTGGATATCAGTTTATCGATGATTGAGGATTCAAAGCGCTTGGATCCATTTGTGCATGTAGTGACCAAAAAACTTTTACATTAGGTATGCTAAAAGGCATGAGAGGCCGGTAATGAAAGTGAATTACCAAGACTCTGGAAAGGTTGGATGGTACCCACATATGGATCACATAGGGAGGCAAAAGTCTCTAGGCCTTTCTGTCTCCCAGACTTGGTAAGGCCACCCGAATTTACGTGCGATAAGTTGACGGCATCGGGATTGAAGCCACGGTATTGAGAGATCCTGGGGTTTTCGGGCTTTGTGTTGTCTACAATGGTAAACACTAGAATGCTAGTCACCAGAAAGATTTATCACAGAGTCTGGAAAGCTTACATTGCTTGGTGTGAGGCCAGGAAATGGCATCCCCGCAAGTATGTGGTAGAATGCTAGCCTTTCTTCAAGCAGGAGTAGACTTGAAGCCGGCTTTGACTACAATCAAAGGACAGGTTTCTGCCTTGTCCATATATTTTCAGAAGCCTTTGACTTCTCACTCCTTGATCAGGACCTTTCTTCAAGGGGTAACTCATCTGTTACCACCTGTTAGATTTCCTCCCTGTCCATGGGATTTGAATTTGGTTTGTCAGTGCTGCAGAAGCAGTCTTTTGAACCTATTAGGGGATTGCCTTGGTTCTTTTGACTAGGAAACTAGTCTTTCTTTTTTGCCATCACCCCAGCCAGAAGGGTTTCGGACTTGGCAGCTCTTTTTTGTAAAGAGCCATACTTGAGTTTGCACCAGGATAAGGTAGTGTTGCGGCCTATTCCATCCTTCCTACCGAAGGTAGTGTTGGCCTTTCATCTCAATGAAGATATTATTTTACCTTCTTTTTATTCTCCGCCCTCCTCGCCAGAGGAGAGACGATTGCACTCTGTAGAGGTAGATAAGTAAGACTTATGCCTTTTTTGTTTTGCTTGAAGGCCCTAGGAAGGGTCAGACTGCATCCAAGGCAGCTGTTTTTCACTGTGGATTAACCAGCTGATTACTCAAGCTTATGGTATAAAGGGGAAAGCTCAATTATTCAGGGTAAGAGCTCATTCTACCAGGAGAATAGGGACCTCCTGGGCTTTCTGCCACCAGACATCGGTGGCCCAGATTTGTAGGACTGCTACATGGCCCTCAGTACATACATTCACAAGATTATATCAAGTGGATGTTAGAACAGAGGAGGATTCTGCTTTTTGGCAGCAGCATATTAAGCGCTGCGGTTTAATTGGGATTGTGTCTCCCTCCCCTCAGGGACTTCCCAGTAGGTACAGAATATATAGCCTGCTCTGTGTCCCGTGATGTCAGAGAAAGAAAATTAGATTTTTTTATACATACTTACCTGTAAAATGTATTTCTTTCAAAGGACATCACGGGACATAGAGGTCCCTCCTCTCTTTGTCTTTGTGGAGTTGATTGCTTGCTACAAAACTGAAGCGCTCCCAGTGTGGGAGGGGTAAGGGTTATATAAGAGGGGGAACTTCCTGTTTGTTTTTTGTATGATTGCCAGTGTCCCGTCACCTATAGGTGGCGCATAACCCAGTATGTATAGAATATATATGCTTTATATATAGAGAGGTTGAGACGCTTACCTATCAGACAGTGCTATAACATAAAAAATGTGTAAATAAAAAGAAGTTGTGTGGAATATTACCGCCTACCAGAAACGGGATAAGTTAGGGGAACAATGTAACCCAAAAATATTGTGGTTCGTGGTTCAGACTTCCTGGATGGTGGAGCGCACACCGCAGAGACACACATCCAGTGGTATCCACACATTCTGCTAATGCCTGTGCCGGTCGGAAGGCACCAACAAATGTGAATGACAACATCTACCTCAGTATCCTGTGCTGTTTATTTTAACGGAGTCACGCTATGAGAATTTCTTCATGTTTTACATGAGCTGCTTCTTTTGATGGGAAAGTGTTGACGCTGTATGTTCGTCTCTTCGCATTATACGACAAACAAGCGTTTCTTTTTGTGAATTGATCTCTAAGTTCAGATATCCACAGTTTAGACGACAGAGTCACATACATAGAGCACAAGATGGAGGATAGCACGAACACTATTAATGCACTAGTGGACTCTTACGATAGTATACTAGAAGACAATCAGTGGATTAAAGCCAAACTCTCAGATTTAGAGGACAGGTCCCGCAGGAACAATATCAAGCTAAGAGGAAACCCAGAATCTGTTCCACCAACAGCGACACACCTGTACGCTAAAGACCTAATGGCGGCCGCCATTCCAGATGCTAAACCAGTTGAGCTACTAATAGACAAGATTCATCGGATAGCTAAACCACCACACCTGGCAGCATCAGTCCCTAGAGACGTACTTATGAGGGTGCACTTTTTTCACAGTAAGGAAAAATTACTGAGAGAAATCAGGTTGCAGTCAAAACCCCCGGCACCATTTGATAACATTCAACTCTATCCAGACCTATCTAAGTACACACTGCAACTCCGCAGGCATCTGAGCCCAGTGACTAAGGCTATGAATAACCACAAAATTCCATATAAATGGAGATATCCTGCCACTCTCATAATTTCAAAAAATGGAACAAACCACACCATCTCCTCTCTTGCAGAGGGCATGAAACTACTATTCCAGTGGGGAATCATCATTGATCCCCCACAAGGCACCAATCCTTTCTCCATTCCAAAACGCCCCTTGCCGCAGTGTGATAAGTTTGCTGGTAATCTTCACAACAACGAAAGCTAATGGCTCTCATGCTCCAGCCATACAATGAACGACCGTCTCCCTGGCCGGGCTAGGCACCGTTGATAGAAACTGTTTACCCCCAAAGGCGGATTGTTATATTTGTTCCTCCACCACTCGATACACAGGTTACAAGTGTATTTTTTCTTTCTCACTTCTCTTGACTGTTTTTTTTTGTTTCTCTTGGCTCGTTGCTCCAGAATCCTACGCTAAGAAAGTTACTCTACGTGAAAGCCCATCAAAGTATCCGGCGAGTTACAGATATCTTCGACATCAACCCAACGACTCACCACAGGGACCATCGCACAAAGTAAGTCTAACCAGCACCACTACATGCTTACATCCAACATCATGCCATTCAAAATTCTCTCTATAAATGCCAATGGCCTCAATCATCCAGTAAAAAGTATGTGGAAATCTGCCATTGATTTGCATTGCGATATAATCTGCGCACAAGAGGCACATTTTCAGAAAGATGCCCAACCTAAGTGTACCCACAAGGACTTCCCTCACATCTTCTTTGCCTCCTCATCGGTCAAGAAACAGGGAGTACTGATAGCGGTGAGGAAACTCCTTGAAATTTTAGTTACACAGCTCACTAATAGACCCAAATGGCAGGTTCATAGTCCTCACCTGCTCCTTGAATGATTCCTTATATACTATTTTGAACTTATACCCACCGAACCGCCACCAACTCAAATTTTTACAAAAAGTAATGCGTAAACTTAAAAACTTACAAAAAGGACATACTATACTATGCAGAGACTTCAGCATGGTACCTGATGCCCAGCTGGACTCCTCTGCCCCCAGAAAAAGAAGGGATCCCACTCAATCATTCCTCAGAAATCAAGAGCTCTATGATGTTTGGAGAGGTCACCATGACACAGAGAGAGAGACTACACCTATCTCTCCCCAGTTCACAAGACGTTTTCACGTATTGACTTGTTTCTAGTTGATAGATGCCTGCTGCGGAAGAATCAATCCTCTGAAATCCACATCACATCATGGTCGGACCATGCCCCAATCAGTATTACGGTAAACGGCACTAATATGCACACCCCAACCACAATGTGGAAAGTTAATAAATTCATTCTCCAGAATGACGTACACTCTGCTACTCTCACAAAGCAGCTACTGGAGTACTTCCAGATTAACAAAGGTTCTGTGGGGGGCCCTGCTGTGGTGTGGAATGCTCATAAACATTTCATCAGAGGCAATTTAATCTAAATGGGTTCAAGAATTAAAAGGGAGAGAGCGCGGCGTGTTGATTCACTTTTAGCACAAATTTCAGAATTGGAAACGCGGGCAAAAGCAGACCCAAAATCACCTCACACGTATAAAATTATCAGCCTTAGATTAGAGCTTCACACTTTCCTCTTAGACACTTACAACAAGATGCAAAATAGATTCAAAGCCTTTCTATACTCCACCTCTAACAAGGCTGGCAAATCGCTAACACGCCGCATCAAAGGGTGCCTCATTAAGTCGTGAATCGAATACATAATCCACCCCCACTCCAAGCAAAAACTTTCAGACCCCCAAAAAATAGCTGACGCATTCAGCACAAACTATAGTGACCTATGCAACTTAGCCAAAGACAAAGAGGTATACCAACCAACATCCGAAGACATAGATAAGTTCATGAAAACCATAAACCTACCATCTCTATCAGCCTCACAACTAGACCAATTAAACGCCCCTTTTACACAGCAAGAAATCCAAACTTCCATTACTAAACTGCCAGCTAATAAAGCACCAGGACCCGACGGCCTCACGGGAGAATATTATAAAAAATTTGCCCATATATTAATACCTCAGATGATTAAGATATTCGATAACGCCGCGCTCTCTTCCTACCTCCCACCTGAGATGTTACAAGCCACAATAATAACCTTGCCCAAGCCAGGGAAGGAGCCTAATGTACCCCAAAATTTTAGACCAATCTCGCTGTTAAACTTAGACACCAAAATCTATACAAAAACCCTAGCATCACGCCTAATTGACATTCTCCCAATCCTGATTCATAAAGATCAGACAGGCTTTACCAAAAGCAGACAAGCCTCTGATGCCACAAGACGCCTCATAGATATCATTCACCATGGGGAGTCCACGGAAAGCCTTCTCTGCTTCTGGCGCTGGATGCAGAGAAGGCGTTCGACAGGGTCCACTGGAAATACCTAAGCGCAGTACTCCATACATTCGGTTTCCAAGATAGAATATTTAATGCAATCATGGCCCTTTATTCCGACCCCTCAGCAAGTGTGTTCAATCCTAACGCATTATCTAAACCGTTTAAGATCAGTAACGGCACTAGGCAGGGATGCCCACTCTGGCCGTTAATTTTCAATCTAATGATGGAACCCCTAGCAACTATGATCCGGTCCAACCCAAAAATTTCAGGATTTACAATTGGTCAAAACACACACAAAATAAGTCTGTTCGCAGACGACGTCATATTGACTCTAACCAACCCGGCTCCTTCCCTGGCAGAAACTCTAGAGACCTTGCAAAGGTTCAGCAAGATTTTATATTATAAAGTGAATGAATCAAAATCTTACGTTTTAAACCTGGGGTTAAACACAGCCACTAGACTTTTAGTGCAAAATTCATTCCCGTAAACATTGCAAAAGATAGTAAGACAAACCCCAAAAAATACTTCAAATATATTAATAGTAAAAGGGTCAGGTCTGAGCATGTAGGCCCTTTACAAAATAATCTAGAGTGCGTGACTGGGGACAAAGAGAAGGCAAACGTATTAAATACTTTCTTCAGCTCTGTGTATACAAAGGAGCATGGGGGAGCTCATGTCCAAGTCGGGGGCGGTAGTGACACAGCCCCAAATGATCCACAATGGCTCAAAAGTGAAATGGTCCAGAAGTATTTAGACAGAATAAAGGTAGATAAAGCACCTGGACCAGATGGCATCCATCCATGGATCCTAAAGGAATTGAGCTCTGTCATTTCAAAGCCATTGCATCTCATTTTTAGGGACTCCTTAATGACTGGAATAGTACCACTGGATTGGCGTAGGGCCAATGTGGTGCCCATATTTAAAAAGGGATCAAAGTCTTTACCAAGTAACTATAGACCTGTTAGTTTAACTTCTATAGCTGGGAAGATACTGGAGAGTTTAATAAAAGACCACATAGATGAGTTCTTGTTGGACAAAAATATTTTAAGAAACAGACAGCATGGATTCATGAAAGACAGAAGTTGTCAAACAAACCTGATTTCTTTTTATGAGGAGGTAAATAAAACCATATGGTGCAGGTGTCGGTGGGGAGACAGGTTCCAAAATAAATGGAGGAGTATTTTTCTTTAGTCCAAACAAACTGTTGAAGACAGAAAGT
>BLSH010512949.1:299058-313106 GCA_018402905.1 Glandirana rugosa | reverse complement strand
GCTGAGACGTTACATGGGGTGGACACAGTGTCCGACATTTGGCCAGTGACACAGGTGGGGCAGTTTGCAGCCAGTGACACAGGTGGGGCAGTTATGTAGCCAGTGACACAGGTGGGGGCAGTTTGCAGCCAGTGACACAGGAGGGGCAGTTTACAGCCTGTGACACAGGTGGGGTACATTGCAGAGTCGTCGTCCCCCCCCCGCAATTACCCCATCCAGCAGGCAGGACTTTTGCAGAGATTCGGCATGCAGAGAGCGCGCTGAGTCTGCAGAGTTCGGCACACGGAGAGCGGCTGTCCCCCCCTCGTCGGTCCCCGGGCGGTCATGGTCTCTGTGGGAGCGGAAGTCACCTCCGCTGCCACACTGACCCGGCCCCCGGCCACGCATCCAATCACCCTGAGCGGAGGCTCAGGGCAGCCAATCAAGCTATGAGTGTGCGCCTGTTCAGCGCACACTCATAGCTTTTAATGGCCAACCAATAGGCTCACTACTTGGCTGTCAGTCAATGTACCGGCGCCACCTGCAGGGGGGCGGGGTTGACTTTTTTTTTCTTTTGCCGGCGGGGAGGCGGCGCCCCAGCGCCCCTCACACACCAGCTGCTGCTGCCAGATTTTATTGGCTTCCTTTAAAAGGTTATTTGACGTTCCCGCACACTTCACTTCTGCTGCCAAGAGCCTCATGTCCATCAATCGGAGTACGAGAACTGTTGCTGAATTCCGTACCCTGGCAGCAGGGGTTGCTTGGAACAATGAGGCCCCCGTGGCTGCTTTTTCTCATGGTCTCTCGGATAACATCAAAGATGAGATAGCAGCCCGAGAAATACCCACTGAGCTGGAGAAGTTGAACACATTTGCCATTGTCATTGACTACAGACTCCGAGAGAGACCTTCCTTTAACCACTTAAGGACCGGAAGGATTTCCCACTTAATGACCAGGCCATTTTTTACGATACCCGACTGCATCGCTTTAACTGACAATTGCGCAGTTGTGCAACGTTGTACCCAAACAAAATTGATGTCCTTTCTTTCCCACAAATATAGCTTTCTTTTGGTAGTATTTGATCACCTCTGTGGTTTTTTTTTTTGCGCTATAAACAAAAAAAAAAGAGCGACAATTTTGAAGAAAAATATAATAAATATCCAAAAAAATGTAAAAAAAGCTAATTTCTTCATCAGTTTAGGCCAATATGTATTCTTCTACATATTTTTGGTAAAAAAAATCGCCATGAGTGTATATTGATTGGTTTGCTCAAAAGTTACAGCGTCTACAAAATAGGGAATAGATTTATGGCATTTTTATTATTATTATTATTTTTTTTTACTAGTAATGGCAGCAATCTTCGATTTTTAGCGGGACTGCAACATTGTGGTGGACAGATCGGACACTTTTGACGCTTTTTTGGGACCAGTGACATGTATACAGCTAACAGTGCTATATAAATGCACTGATTACTGTATAAATGACACTGGAAGGGAAGGGGTTAGCACCAGGGGAGATCAAAGGGTTAAATGTGTTCCCTGGATGGTGTTTCTTACTGTATGAGGGAAGGGCTCACTGGGGAAACACACAAATCCGTCTTCCTGCTTAGCAGAAAGACAGGATCTGTGTCATCTCCCCTGTCAGAACGGGGATCTGCCTTGTTTACACTGGCAGATCCCTGTTCTTTCACTGTGGGGAACGATCACGTGTGGCCGGCGGATATCCAGTGATTGGCTTCCCTGCGGGCCAATTGGAGCGCGCACCCGCAAAGGCTCGTTCCCACCCCGACGTCCAAAACTGTCTCCTGTGGTTTTTACTTTTTTGACACCTTTTTGGTGAATGAGTAGGGGTACCCGATACCCATTCACATAAGGGGGCAGGATCTGGGGGCCCCCTTGTCAAAGGGGGCTTCCAGATTCTGATAAGCCCCCCATCTGCAGACCCCGACAACCAGAGCCTATGGTTGTTGGGAAGAGGCCCTTGTCCCCATCAACACGGGGACAAGGTGCTTTGGGGTGGGGAGCGCAGAGCCCCCCCCGCCCAAACCATTCACCCCTCCCATGTTGAGGGCATGTGGCTTGGTATGGTTCAGAAGGGGAGGGAGACCGCATGCCATTTTTTTCATTGATTTTTTTTATCTTTATTGGCGCAAGCAAGTTTAAATGACATTTATCCTTTAGAAATGTAAATTTGCTGTGGCACTGTTCTACACATCATACAGATGCGTCACTTTACAGGCAGACCAAGGGGACGCTCCCAGGCACGATATTTAAAGGAATATTTCATTTTTATTGTTTCACTTTAAGCATTATTAAAATCACTGCTCCTGAAAAAACTATTTTTTTTCCATTGATACATGTTCCCTAGGGCAGTACCTAGACCCCCATTCACTTTTTAGGGCAATAACTTGCATATAAGCCTTTAAAATGAGCACTTTTGATTTTTCATGTTCGTGTTCCATAGACTTTAACCACTTCAGTAAGGGGCCTGTTTTTTGGGTTCGTTGTTTACAAGTTAAAATCATTTTTTTTTTTGTATAAAATTACTTAGAACCCACAAACATAAAATCCCATAGAACCCTAGAGAATAAAATGGCAGTCATTGCAAAACTTTATGTCACACTGTATTTGCGCAGCGGTCTTCCAAGCGTGCTTTTTTTTTAATAAATTCAGTTTTTTTAGTTAAAAAATAAGAAAACAGTAAAGTTAGGCCAATTTTTTCCATATTGTGAAAGATAATGTTACGCCGAGTAAAATGATACCCAACATGTCATGCTTCAAAATTGCGTCCGCTCGCGGAATGGCGACAAACTTTGCAGCTTAAAAATCTCCATTGGCGATGTTTAAAAAATTCTACAGGTTAGCAGTTTTGAGCTACAGAGGTGGTCTAGTGATAGAATTGTTGCTCTTGCTCTAACGATCGCGGCGATATCTCACATGTGTGGTTTGAACACCGTTTTCATATGTGGGCGGGACTTACGTATGCGTTCGCTTCTGCACGCGAGCTCGCAAGGACGGGGCGCTTTAAATTTTTTTTTTTTAAATTATTTATTTTACTTTTTATTTTTACACTGTTCTTTTTTTTTAAAAAAAAAAAGATCACTTTTTTTCCTATTACAAGAAATGTAAACATTCCTTGTAATAGAAAAAAGCATGACAGGTCCTCTTAAATATGAGATCTGGGGCCAAAAAGTCCTCAGATCTCATATTTACACTAAAATGCAAAAAGCCGCTCACAGGGCTCTCGGACACTGGGGGGGAAGGATCGGATCATCTCCGCCGCTGCCGGCGGGTCTGGTAAGCGGCGGAGATGACCGGAAAGCGGCGGGGGGGCACCTCTCCCGCCACTGATAAAAGTGATCTTGCGGCGAATCCGCCGCTAAGACCACTTTTATCATGTGCAGAATCGCTGGCTGAAAAAAACAATATCTGAATGGTGCCTGCAGCTGCAGGCACCATTCAGATATCACTTCTCAAAGGTAGCGACGTCATATGACGTCCACCTAACGAGAAGTGGGTAATAGGGTTTTCATGTTTGCCAGAACTTTTTGCCTGTTTGCGGTGTTCTGGTGCGAACCGATGGGTGTTCGGCCCATCCCTAGTGGCCAGGCAGGTCACTTTTTGAAGTCTTGTCCTACCCGTCCGGGAACCGCTTGCACCTGTGGTCCTGTAGGGAACAGACCTTAGGAGGTATTGTTAGGTCTCCAGTTATCCTGAAGACAAGCCCCTAGTTCCGGTTACCCTTTCTTGGTCTGAGGCGTCCATTGAGATACAGGCTCTAACCAAATCTGGGGCTCCAGGCCTGTTCATTGATGGTGCCTTTGTGTGTAAGCACTCGATTCCGCTGCAGCTTCATGCCAATCCACTTGCCATTGAGGCTATTGATGGGAGACTTCTACAGCCTGCCCATGTAACTCATGAGACTGCTCAGTTGACCATGGCCTTAGGGGCTCTTCACCATGACATAATCCAATTCCAAGTCATTTCCTCACCTCATTTCCCGGTGGTTATTGGTTATCCTTGGTTACAGAGGCGCAACCCCTCTTTTGATGGGCTTTGTGCTGAGGTTCTTTCCTGGTCACCACAATGCAGTAAGACGTTTTCAGAAAGTGGCTAAGGTCTAAGGCACCTCTCCACCCTTCCCCTTCACCTGAGGAGTATTGTGAATTTAGCAATGTCTTTGCCAAAGGTTAAGCCGGTAGTTTGCCTCCACACCAGTCATTTGATTGCGCAACTGACCTTCAATTTGGTGCCATACCCCCTCATGGCCAGGTTTACCCTTTGTCTGTCTCGTAGAATAAAGCCATGGAGGAGTATGTTGCCGACGCACTTTTTCGGGGGTTCATCCGCAAATCTTCGTCTCCTGCTGGTGCTGGTTTCTTCTTTGTGAAAAAGAAAAGTGGTGAACTGAGACCTTGTATCGATTATAGGGGTCTCAATCGATTCACGATTTAGAATGCTTATCTGATTCCATTGATTACGGAGTTATTTGACCTAATGATGCATCTGATGCATCTGACCATACCGCTATGAAGACACTGAACCCAGATGTGTAAATACAGTCCCAATGCAGATAAAAGTGCTCAGTGCAATATTGCTACACCGCGCTACTACATGTAACCATTCTACTATGGATATATTGAGCTCAAGTCCATAAATACAGTCCCAATACAGTTGAAGTGCTCAGTGCCAGAATCTTATAAGGTGCTGTATAAGTGCTCGGACTAGGTGCCCGACATAGATGTACACTCACCCCACTTCATTGACCCACCTTCTATGGTGCAGTCAAATGCGTGTTGTGGGGTGACCCCTGTAGATCTCTGGAGACTGTCAGCTGCTGAATAGGAACTCCATCATCATAATAGCATGTGTAAAAAAAGAAGATCTCATAGCGCAGTAACGTCCAGATACAAATTTATTGTAAAAAGCATAAAAAACAAGTAAAAACCACTCACATGGTAGGGGGCCTAAACATCCTGGCACCCGGCATGCTATTATGATGATGGACTCCCCATTCAGCAGCTGACAGTCTCCAGAGATCTACAGGGGTCACCCCACAACATGCATTTGACTGCACCATAGAAGGTGGGTCAATGAAGTGGGGTGAGTGTACATCTATGTCGGGCACCTAGTCCGAACACTTATACAGCACCTTATAAGATTCTGGCACTGAGCACTTCACCTGTATTGGGACTGTATTTATGGACTTGAGTTCAATATATCCATAGTAGCATGGTTACATGTAGTAGCGCGGTGTAGCAATATTGCACTGAGCACTTTTATCTGCATTGGGACTGTATTTACAGATCTGGGTTCAGTGTATTCATAGTGGTATGGTCACATGCAGTAGCACGGTGTAGCATCATTATTTCTATTGTGAATTTGCAGCACTGGCAAATTTTACCACTGCAGCTGATTGCAACCATTTTGAGACAACCTATTTTTATTTGATTGGAGATATTTGACCGCTCAAGGGAGCAACACTTTTTACGAAACTTGATCTGAGAGGAGCATACAATCTTGTGAGGATCAAGGAGGTCGATGAATGGAAAACTGCGTTTAATACCGGAACAGGGCATTACGAATACCTCGTAATGCCGTATGGTCTTTGCAACGTTCTGGCAGTTGATATTTGTTGCAGCAATGTGTGGTGGTTTATCTTGATGATATCCTCATATATTCCAATTCCCTTGAGAGCCACCACACAGATGTCTGACATGTGCTTCAGAGGTTGAGAGATAACCTGTATTGTAAATTGGAGAAGTGACAGTTCCATCATGAACAGGTTAAATTCCTGGGTTATGTCGTTTCCACTGCTGGTTTTTCGATGGACCCAGAGAAACTATTGGCAGTTCTACAATGGCCCCGACCCAGGGTTTACGTCCACTACAATGTTTTCTTGGCTTTGCCAATTATTATCGGAAGTTTATTCGTAACTACTCGTCTCTGGTCAAACCCCTGACGGATATGACCAGAAAGAAAGGTAACCCACAGAATCGTTCTCCGGATTCCATTAAAGCCTGTGAGTCTCTCAAGGCTGCCTTTGTTTTAGCTCCTGTGTTGGCACATCCTGATCCTACGTTACCCTTCATCCTTGAGGTTGATGCATCCGAGACTGGAGTTGGTGCCCTTCTGTCCCAATGTCCCACCTCTGAGAGCGATATGCATCCTTATGACTACTTTTCCAAGAAATTGTCTCCTGCGGAATGCAATTACGAAATTAGGGACAGAGAGTTGTTAGCAATCATTTTAGCTCTTAAAGAATGGAGGCATCTCCTCGAGGGTACCATTGTGCCGGTTCTCATTTTGACTGACCTCTCTCCCAGAAGGGTGTGATGGAATCTTTTTTTGTCAAGCTTTAATTACATAGTCTCACTCTTACCCTGTACTAAGAATGTAAGGGTTGATGCATTGTCGCGACAGTTTGACTCCGCTTCCAAGATGGAGTCACTTCCTGTTCCTGTGATACCTCGCGATCATATTCTGGCTACGTTTCGTACCAGTCTCACTTCACCTTTGGGTGACAGAATTCTTGCCGCTCAGATACATTCTCCTCCCGAGAAACCTTGTGGCCGCTGCTTTGTCCCTGAGAGTCTCCACACTGCTGTGCTCCAGACTTACCATTCTCCCAATGCTACTGGCCACCCAGAGAAGAGTCAACTAATTTGGGCTATTTCCCAACAATTCTGGGGGCCTAGTCTCCGCGCTGATGTAGCCGCATTCGTAGCTGCTTGTTCCGTGTGTGCTCAGATTAAGACACCAAGACACCTTCCAGTGGGCCTCCTACAACCCATACCCAATGGACAGAGGCCTTGGACCCACTTATCTATGGATTTTATTGTGGAGTTACCCAACTCCCAAAGCAGCACAGTAATCCTTATGGTAGTTGACCAGTTCTCGAAAATGTCACATTGTATTCCACTTAAGAAGCTGTCCACATCCAAAGAACTGGCATCCATTTTTGCTCGGGAGATCTTTCGCTTACATGGGCTATGCAGAATGAGCCAACCAGTCCTTGGTACAGGTTCTACATTGCTATATTTCTGACCACCATAACAACTGGTCAGACCTCTTACCTTGGGTGGAGTTTGCTCACAATAGTGTCCTTAATACCGCTTCCCGATTGTCTCCATTTATGGCGAATTATTTTTTCCAACCAACCATCCACGTTGCCTGACTCATTTGTTCCTCAGAGAATTCCTGCGTTAAAGGAGCATCTCCGTGGTCTTCATTCCACTTGGGTACAGGTCCAAGAGTCCTTGGGATGTGCCAATGATAGGTACAGACTCCATACTGACCAGAGACGCCTACCTGCGCCTTTTTACCAAGTTGAGAGGGTCTGGCTGTCATCTCGCAACCTCCGACTCTGTGTTCCCTTGCTGAAACTGGCACCATGGTTTATTGGGCCTTTCCGTATTCTCCGTAAGATCAACCCAGTGGCTTACGCTTTAGACCTTCCTTCTAATATACGTATTTCAATGTATTCCATGTCTCCTCATTTTAACCTTTGATATGCAACCACTTCACCACCTTGGTACCACGTCCTCACACAGTTAAGGTTAACAACCATGAGGAGTATGAAATAGTATATCACACTGACTCCCGTAGGCTCCATAGGCACATACTGTACCTGGTTCATTGGAGAGGGTATGGTACAGAGGAGCGCTCTTGGGTCTCATCCTCGGATGTACATGCTCTAGCCCCCCTCTGTGCTTCCCATAGACATTTTCCCCTCAAACCTGGTGGCCCTCCGAGGGGGAGGGTTTGTTGAAGAGGGGGTACTGTCAGGGCTGGGCTTGGCCCTCCCTTCCCAGAGCTCAGGTTGCTCAGCTATCAGTTAATTGCCAGTACTCATCATTCCACAGTGACTCAGCTGGTGATCATTTCCTGCTCAGATCATATCTCTTGTGCCTTCACTTTGGTCAACATATTTGGATACTCTCTGCTGTGTTTTCCTGTTAAAGTGGTTGTCAACCCTTGACAACCACTTTAACCTACAGGTAAGCCTATAATAAGGCTTACCTGTAGGTTCCCTGCATATCTCCTAAACCTGCACGGTTTAGGAGATATACAGTGTACTGTGATGTGCCATTCCTTCACTGAGATCGTGCTGTGATGTCACGCGACTCCGGCCAGTCACAGAGGTGGAGATCACGGCCCCGGAAGGAAGAGGGGCAGAAGATGGATGCAGCCTGGAGCGGGGACATTGCGGGACAGAGCAGGCTTCCAATGCAGGTAAGTACCACATAATGGGCTAATATGCGATGCATACTAGCCCATTATGCTTTTACATTGCAGGGTAATAAAGAGGAAGTAAAACCCATCAGGGTTTACTTCCTCTTTAAAGACTTTGCCTGGCTGACTTCCCTTCTGGTTCCTGATCCTGTTTGCTGCTTCTGACCACGCTGATCTCTGGGTTCCTGTTTTAATGGCTTGTTTCAACTACCCGCTCTGGTTACTGAACACTGGCTATGTTTTGACCACGTTTAATCTGTTTGTACTACTTTACCATTTCATTAAAAAGTGTGATTTTTACTGCACTTCTGTCTCAGTCTGATTCATGGTTCCTGACCTGTGCACCATTTAGGAGATATTAACTGTACATGCAGCCAGTGACATTACTGGTGTGAGTGCTCTGAAGGAACGGCCAACCGTGCAGTTTTTTCAGAGCCCTGTGCCGTGGCCAGAGGTTCCTGTGCACATGCGTGGGAGTGACGCCATTGCCACTTCGACCAGTCACAAAGCCGGAGTCCGCAAACCCAGAAACAAGAAGGGTGAAGATGGAAGCTGCCTCCAGCGATAACATTGCATCGCTGAAAGTCTTTATTTTGAGGTAAGTTTCACATAATGTGCTAGTATGCATTGCATACTAGCACATCATGCCTTTACCTTGCAAGTAAGAAGATAAAAAAAACATACAACGGGTTATAACTGCTTTAAAGGACTTTATGAAGCATTTAATGGTTGGGAGCATCAAATATATTCAATGCGTTTCAGAGGAAAAAGCCACCCCATTCCTCAGGGCCTGTCAATGTTAATAAAATCAAGAGAGAATGCATTTAGGGACTTGTGCTAAGGCATGATGAAGACTAGCATCTCCTGACAGCACTCTGAATGTGGCAGGCATTTTTCCCTTGAAATGTGTTGGATGTATTTAAAGCAGTTGTCTACCCAAAAAACAAAACAAAAAAATGTAAGGCAAAGGCATAATGAGCTGGTATGCACCGCGGGGCTGCCCGGTCCCTATAGAGGGAGCATACATCTTCTCTGTGTGGATTCTTCCGGGTTCACAGCTCCGGCCACTCACAGCGAGGGAGCCAGTCTTTCCGGCTGACTTTCCGGCAGGGTCTGGTGCTATACGCCGGGCCATCACTGTGCATGCGCCGTGACGTCAGCTGCTGCATTGCAAGTGGTTTAGGAGATATTCATTTTACCTACAGGTAAGCCTCATCATAGGCTTACCTGTAGGTAAAAATCACTTTTGGGGGTAGACAACTGCTTTAATGCCCTTAACCATTAAATTATTCAAAAAGTCCTTTAACTGAGATGAACTTCTGTACCAGATGCTCCTCCGTACACATCCAAGGTGTTTCGTTTTCAGAACCTGCTAATCTGAATATTATCATTCCTCCCAATGTCAAAAGCTTGAGGCAATTGAGGCAAGGGTGCTTTTACTAAAGGATTTGAGAATGTTCATACAATCAATTGTGTAAATATTCACTTTGTTTATCCAATCATGTGCAGATAAAACAAGCAAACAGGGTTTTTCTTTTCACATGATTGGATAATTGAAGTGAATCTTCACACATTTTATTGGGTGAGAATTCTCTGTATGTGTCAATTGCCTATATTTATATGTCTAAACAGATATGCATGAGAAACTATCTTTATCTGATCAGACGTATGCAGTAACAAAATCTGTATTACAATATGGCTGTTTTTGGCACTTTCACACATATCCTTTGTACTGTGAGATGCTGTGTCAGAACTTTGACCAGTAAACAATGGCTGGCTCTTTCAGGCGCCAAGTGGTTAATGAAGCAGTGGAGCTCCTGGTTGGTGGGGGGTGTCAGTAACCAGAACCCCCGTCTGAGCTACAAGGCGGATATTTGGTGTTTGTGGAAGTCCAGTGAAAATAATCCAGGTGCCAGCGGTATGGCTCCCCACAGGCCGACACACGGAGTGTCTTAGTGTGTGTGAGGTGTGCGCCCACAGAGTGCCCTGCTGTGAGGTGCTGCCCCTGCCTGACTTGTTTAAATGCTTTCTGCTACATCGCTTTGACACCGGAGTGGCCTCCTTAACCAGCTCCTTATGTGGCTTATGTTTTAAACTCAGCACTTAGAAGAAAACATATTAATATAGAGTATTTCTGTCCTGGCAGCCTGTCCTCTGTTTTACATAATGTACAACATATGTTTCTCAAAAAGGAATTCTGAAAAAAGAATTCTAGACAAATAGTTCTATATGAATCAACTGTTAAAGGATAAAAAGACATTCAATCAAAATGGCTACAATAGACAGGCAAAATGCTACCAAACTCTATATATGTAAAATGGGTATGTTATCTCATCACAAAATCTTCCTCCAACTGGTGAGCCTGTACAAGGTCAAAGCAGTTTTTACATCTCCTCTGCTCCTAATGATAACAAAAGTGGTAAGCGGCATACTCTGGGGAAGATAAGGGTAATGTCTGCATCAAAAAAGCTTAAGGTTAAACGGAAGTTAACTTTCTCAGTGAATACAATGCCTACAACTTGTGTTAATATTTTAAGTGTTGGAATATGTAAAACTGCACTGGTAGGATGCCAGTTATACTGAAACTATTAGGTTGCTATGGTTTAGGCCTCATTCACACAGGCATACTATAGTGTACACCCGTACGAGGACTGTCTTTACTCATACGAGGATGCATAGGTGTTGCGTGCATCCCGGGGCAGACAGGCCCATTCATGTCAATTGAAATGTAGTGACAGCACGGATAAGGTCTCTGCTCCCAATTTGACATCTATGCTAGTGCACAGCCCCAAAAGCAAACTGCAAACTATGCCCGTCCAACCTCGGTATCCAACTTGACATGAATAGAACTGACTGAACTTAACACCTATTCATCCCCTTGCAGATGCACACAGCCCTTACATATGTGTATTCTGTAGTACGCCTGTGTGATTGAGGCCTTACTTGATATTTATTGTTAAATAAACTTTAACAAATTCACTTAATATGCCCCTGCAGTCTGTAACTTAAAAACAATATTTTCAGAGGTACCAGACAATATTACTGATATGATAATATTACTTTCATGGTTTTAAATTGGGTAAATCATTAAAACATAATGATTTTAAAGCCATAGTTTAAGTGTGGAAATGTTTGCGTAGTTACATTGGCCCAGCTTGGACCAATGTAAATAACCATTTGCCGTACCTGGCTGATCTTGTGGAAGCTGAAAACACTGGGTAGGCACCACTACTACAGTGAACACTGCTAGCTACCTGGTCCAGTGCTGAATGACTGCCCTGCATCGTGGACACGGGGGATCAGTCTCTTGGCATAGGTTTCAATCAGAGAACACTTTGCATTTCTTCAATGGAATATGCATACTTACATTGGTCTATGCTGGACCATTGTAACTATTCTAAACTATCCATCTAACCTTTAGCTTTAGGTGAATGTGAAATTTGAAGTTACGTTTTTGTACCATACAAGTAATAGACCATAGACGGGTGGCGGTCATGTTTTTTCAGACCAAGCACAGAAACAACTTTAACTAGCTGTTGCTGCAGCCTTACATTAGAAGCCTACCTCTAGTAATCGATCATGAGGAAAGACACCTGCAGGATCATGCGCCTGTACCTGTTGGAGAGTTGCTGTCTGATTCAGAAGACTAAGATGTTGTTTGTGAGTACTTCTGAAGAGAGAGATGAGTTTTGATACCTGTTAGTAATCCACACACTGCACAGCACCCTTTAGGCACTGTAAAGCAGCAGTCCCAGAGTATTGGTCTGAGAGCATCATAGATTGTGTATGCATCCAGAGATCAGTTGTCCCCTAGCAACGGTTTCAGAGTTGTTGTTCCTGGCTCCAGAGACCAGCTGTTCCAGGCTGATTGGGCACCTGTGCCAGACTCCCAGGGAGTCCAGGAAGGTAGATGTTTGCAGCCCTATTCACTAACAGTTTGAGGGAAGCAGCATCAAGACTCGAGGTGTGATACCCGACTAGGACTTTGAGTGATAAGGACTTTAGGGTGGTGAGAGGCCTTTTGGCCTACCCAGTTTATGCTTTATTTACTCAGGTTGCCAAAATTTTGCCTATCATTGCATTCTGCCTCTGGGGACAGAAAATCTCTTGTTGGATTACAAACCTCTCCAGTTAGGATGAAAGCACTTCATTTTTTAAAGATCAGTGGTACAAGGAGAGACTTTTCATGCTAATTAGTAGATTGGAGATATCTTGCTCAGTGTTAGATTATTCTGGCAGTACTGTGTATTTGTGGTCTGTTTTCTCTAGAGCTGCCTCGTTAAATGGAAACTCACTATTGTCTGTTCTTAGCATGATGGCTGTCTATAACAAATAACATTACTGTTTGTCATTATAAATTTAAATGTGTTTTCTGGTCTTCCAGGCACTGTCTGCCTAATAAATTTGATAGCAAACCCAAGGTGTGTCAGTGAGTGTGTGTGGGGGGGTCATCTGCGCCCATGCAGATGGGGGAACCTATTGCGCAGAGCACACTAATCAATGCCCAGAACCAGGCAGGCACTGTGGTCATGTGAATAATCTAACATTAAGGCAGTTTAGAGATGAGCCTTAATTGTGTGCATTAATAAAATGCAAAGTTCCTCTGAAAAATGACTAGTCCCATGTCACTACACACTGCAACTTATATGTTTGTATTAGGAGGGATGTGCTAAGTCTCACTCCATCAGTCCAGCGTACCTCTGTTACCTCACTCTCAGTAACAGAATGGGGTTCCACTGAGCACCTAGCGCAGACCTCCTGCGTGCTCTTTAACGCTCTCTTTTCTGAACCTCGTGACCATAGGCCATAGATCTGCGTAATGCTAGCCTGCTCCTAGTTGCCATGGCAGGCAGACCGCTAACCAGAACATTGATCTCAGTCGCTACGGGAGGATCTGTCACCATACCAGGTACCACTATTAATGACTGGTTGCTTGTTCCTTGACTTGGTTACGCGTAGCAACTACGCTCCTCTTCCTTGTCTTGCCGAGTTAACCTTTTGTAGTAGTGTTACTTCATACTCCATAGTGCTATACAGACCCAGGTTCTTTGAAATACTCCAGAATCAACATGGACCCCTTTGAATAACTTCGGACCAGGCTTTGAATGGTTAATATAATTTTTACTGTTAAAATGTTGCATAGCAATACAAAACAAATAAAATTCTGTCCCTAATCCTAACTAATGTAGCATAGTTGCCCAGGCATACCTGCGAGAGGCGAGAGTCCATAAAGACAAAGTCCATAGTTTGGATGCTGTTTGTGATTCCTGGTCTCTTCAGTGCCACACTTGCCACAGGTGAATCTACAGTATATTCCACCTATTCCATCGTCCCATTCTCCAGCCCTCCCAATTTTAGTTATCCCCCTTTTTGTATAACAGTTGGGCCCATCAAAACCAAAAGCCTGGGAACTGAGCTGAAAATATTTAACCCTTTCCCCAGCCTTGGCTGGCTGCTGGATAACTGCTCACAAATTTTAACCTGCCCCACAAGTTCAGGAGCTAACAAACCAAGTCAGGACAGAAGAACCCAATACAACCAGCGACTCATTCAGGGGGTAATAATAATACACAACTTTATTATTTATAGAGCCTTTAAAGGTAGCTTCTCAAAGCGCTTTCAAGGAAAACACAAGGAATACACAGGATAACATAAAGAAAAAAAGGGACAATTAATTGAAATCTTTTCTAAAGAAAAACATTTTTAGATTTCATTTGAATAAGTTTAGAGAAGAGGACGCTCTGATGTTCTTTGGACATGTCTTCCATCAAAAGTAGGTGAGTAGAGGGGACACACAGAAGACCAGAATTTGACGAGCAGAAGTTACGGGGGGGG
>BLSH010512949.1:277048-292184 GCA_018402905.1 Glandirana rugosa | reverse complement strand
ACCACATCTTTCCTGTCAAGAGTTATAAACAGACTGATCAGGGACATCAGGAAAACTTTTTCCATACCAAACCCTTCTACTACAGTCGTATCTCACTAAGACAAACCCGGAACGGGGTCGGACCTCGTACACGACCTCGTGGTTCTTGAAATCGATGGATAACCTCACATTTTAACCTATCTCGATCTCGATCAAAACCAACTTTATCTACCTGAACACAGAAAAAAGTTGGACTGATTGATACATTGATACATTTGCTACAGACAGACCTTCGTCGTACACATTTCTTAGGAGAACGACTTCTCACCGGGTCCATTCGAACCATCTTTGAAGACATGACGATGGGTCTTAGCAGTGTCGTATGACTGAGTAATTGTCACTCAAATTGTGAGAGCACTGAAAGCTGAAAATTGGTCTGGGCGGGAAGTGTTCTAAGTGCCTGGTATTGAAGTGGTTAAAGACTTTGTGAAACCTGATGGGAAGCCAGTGCAAGGACTCCAGGATAGGGGTAATATGATCACTTTTACCAGACCTGGTCAGGATTCTGGGTAGCAGTACAGAAGTTTCTACCAAGCTTACCTGGGCCACTCTTCAGCAAGAGGATTCTTTACACATGCTGCTTCCAGACAGACATCGTTTACATAGTTACATAGTTAGTCAGGTTGAAAAAAGACACAAGTCCATCTATTTCAACCAAAACTAGCTCTAGCTCTATCCAATTTTACACTCCAATAGGTAGCTAAAGTTCTTGGTGCTCCAGCACATGCTCCAGGCTGGGGCAAGGCCCAAACAGAATCACTCTATGCTGACATCATCTTCCCAAACCATACCTTTTTCAAAAGGACTACAGGGACTAGTCAGACAAATATTGAGAACTGTCCTTTCTACACCAAACCTGCTGAGGACTAACAGGCAGAAGCAATCAACTCACTGAATTTTGGAGAAGTAGCAGAGCCGAGAAACATGTAAACAGAGCTCAGGCTGATTACAGACTTCCTGCAAACCACACTAAATTTAATGCAGTTGTATCCCCAAAAAATAAAATAAAAACACCTGTAAGGCAAAGGCATAATGAGCTAGTATGCATTGCATACCAGCTCATTATGATACTTACCTCCGAGCTGACATTATCCCTCGGGGGGGGGGGGATCCTTCCAGGTTCACAGCTCTGGTGCTGTGAGTGGCCGGAGTTGTGAGACGTCACTCCCGCAAATGCACGCCGGAGCCCGTCTTTCCGGTAAGGTTTCCGTGACGTCAGCGGCTGCATACAGGGCAATATATATCCTAAACCATGTAGGTTTAGAAGATATTCATTTTACTTACAGGTAAGCCTTATTATAGGCTTACCTGTTGGTAAAATTAAAAATTAGGGGATACAACTGCTTTAATTAGGGAAACTCCAGCCTAAGGCAGGGTCCCTACATTCCAGTCATGGCTCGAATTCATTTTTATGAAGCTGTAATTTATTAATAAATGTCCCTACAACAATGATGAGTACAGGCAGGTTAATCTTCTACTTACTTTTGTCCCTATTCCAGCGGTGGTTCTCTTGACAAGGTTTCGGCTGGCTCCTGTGGCCTATTTTTGATGGTTGGATGTTAACAGCAGATCACCAATTTGCTCTGCTGGGCAACTAATTTGTTCAGTGAACTGGTAAGAAGTTCCTGAAGATGCCTTACCTCTTCACTTCTCAGAGCAACCAGCAGGTCATTCATCTGCAATGGTAGCAATTTTCCTAATGGAGAGTGAAATTAGTAAAAAAATACATTAGTAGTCCCCGTTTACTACGTAATCATATGTTGGGTGCATTGTCAATATTTACCTAGTGAAATGAATCACATGGTCTGATCCACCAAAATGCATGAGTGGGGCAAGATAATATGTTTCATTAGGGTCCAGGTACTGAGTGGCATATGTCTGGTGTTAGCATACTAATCTGCAGCCAAGGAATGATGTGCCTAGTATGCTGGTCTGGTATGTTTTGGGAAAATTTCACAATTTTTTTTTTAGTATAATTTAAAAATAATGGTGAAAAAAAACTCCAAATGACTATGTTCAACAGATTGACTGATCGTTGTAGACATCCAACAGCTGCAAGTCAGCTTAAAGTTATATTAAAGGCTTTTTTTTTTTTTTAAATAACAAACATGTCATACTCACTTGCCCTGTGCAGTGGTTTTGCACAAAGGAGCCCCCCACCCTTCTCTTCTGGGGTCCTGCACCGACACGTTTGGCCTCTCCCTCCCTGCCAAGTGCCCTCAGAGCAAGCAGCTTGCAATGGGGACACCCAAGCAGGCTGGTTCCCAAGCTGTGGCTTTGTGTGTCCATTCACACACAGAGCTGTGGCTCGGCCCCACCCCTTTCTCCTTATTGGCTCACTGCCTGTTGAGCCATTGTAGGGAGAGTCCCCGCAGAGACGAGGCTCTCATGCACATCGCTGGATCGAGATAGGGCTCATGCAAGTATTTGTGGGGGCTGCTGCACAGAGAAGTTTTTTTTACCTTCATGCATAGAATACATGAAGATAACAAAAACCTTGAGCCTTTAGAACCATTTTAATGCTCTATAAATGTAGAAGCTAGCAGATTTATTTGCTAATTTCTTTTGTTGAACACTGTTCTGTTATGTGTGAAGGGTGAGAAAAGATATTGCACTTTGCCATGGTTGTGTGTTATGGTAATAGGGCAAGACAGATTTAATGCTTTCTGTCAAACAAAATGCCAGGTTAAATAAGGAATCCTTGTAGCACCCTCTAATCTCTCTATCCCTGTTTTTCCCAACCTCATTCCATTAGACCAGAACTGTAAGGAGTATAAAAATAGAGGATGCATTATTCACATGAGACATGTTTTTTATTGTCCCTTAGCCCAATTCAGGGTTCAGTGCCTAACATTACCCCCCATCTGTAATAGACATCTCTCCCCCATTGTGTCACCAACTGTTTACTTGTCTATAATTTTTGCTTTTTGAGCCAAGAACGATATGGCCGATGGGTGTGCGGCTTCGGGAGCAGTCCAGTGACTTCCCGTCTGCTAGTAGATATAAAGAGTTGAGCTTAGTGCTTCTCCACCATTCAGTAAAAGCCGTGTATATTTGCCAATGAGTACAAGGCTGGTTGGCCGTAATAGAGATCATTCCGCTATCCCCCTACCTCTCCACCTCAGTCAATCAGAGAAAGCATTATATTCATTGATAAAAAATACAAGGCCACTTCTGAATGGCAGTGAAATTCTCAGCCTGACTAGTTGTGGAAAGGGTTTACTGCACCCAAGTGGGGATCCAGAGAAAATGCTTGCTAGTGCCCCAAAAAGTGGGCTGAGGCTGCCACTTAACATAAGGCAGGCATTAAGGTGGCACTTCAAACTCTTTGTAATCTGTGGCCCAACTTCTGTGTTCTTTACATCATTCACTATGGACATACAGTATCTCACAAAAGTGAGTGCACCCCTCAAATTTTTGTAAATATTTTATTACATCTTTTCATGTGAAAACACTGAAGAAATGACACTTTGCTACAATGTAAAGTAGTGAGTGTACAGCTTGTATAACAGTGTACATTTGCTGTCCCCTCAAAATACCTCAACACACAGCCATTAATGTCTAAACCGCTGGCAACAAAAGTGAGTACACCCCTAAGTGAAAATGTCCAAATTGGGCCCAATTAGCCATTTTCCCTCCCCGGTGTCATGTGATTCGTTAGTGTTACAAGGTCTCAGGTGTGAATGGGGAGCAGGTGTGTTAAATTTGGTGCTATTGCTCTCACTCTCTCATACTGGTCACTGGAAGTTCAACATGGCACCTCATGGCAAAGAACTCTCTGAGGATCTGAAAAAAAAGAATTATTGCTCTACATAAAGATGGCCTAGGCTATAAGAAGATTGCCAAAACCCTTAAATGAGCTGCAGTATGGAGGGCCAAGACCATACTGCAGTTTAACAGAACAGGTTCCACTCTGAACAGGCCTCGCCATGGTCGACCAAAGAAGTTGAGTACACATGCTCCGCGTCATATCCAGAGGTTGTCTTTGGGAAATAGACGTATGAATGCTGCCAGCATTGATGCAGAGGTTGAAGGGGTGGGGGGTCAGCCTGTCAGTGCTCAGACCATACGCTGCACACTGCATCAAATTGGTCTGCATGGCTGTCATCCCAGAAGGAAGCCTCCTCTAAATATGATACGCAACAAAGCCCGCAGACAGTTTGCTGAAGACAAGCAGACTAAGGACATTGTCAGGATACAGGTGTGAGGCCGAGATGTTAGAGGGCTTCCCTTGTGGCTAAGTGCACAGCTACCCTGGGGATGAGAGAGGGGAGCAGCGCCCAAAGAAGCACGGGTTGGCAGCAGGATATCCCAGGAGACTTGGAAGCAGGTAGGAACAGCTGGTAGATGCTGGCATGCTTGGGACTCCGTAGGGAGTCAGCTGGAGACAAGGTCAGAAGACAAGCCGGGGTCATACACGGTTAGGCAGTCCGTACATCAGAGGAGGCAGCTGGAGCAGTGAACCAGGAAAAGGCTGAGCAGGATCGCAGGGTAGGCAGAGCCAGCAGCGGAACAAGCCAGGAGAGTAGTCAAAGAAGCAAGCTGTGGGTCAGGACTGGAGAGCAGGTGCAAGGTCAGGACAAGCCGGGTCAGGTAATCAGGAGATCAATCAGGAAAAACAGGAACACAGGAATCACAGGGAAGCTGAGAGATAATCCAGCAAAGTCCTCTTGTTAGTGACAGGTTTAAACAGTCCAAAGGGCGCCAAAGTGCTTGCTACTGCGCGTACCCAGCGCGTCCCCACGCATCAGTGTACATTCGTTCGTGCCGGAACGTTCGTGCACGTCGGCGCGTGCCCGCTCGTACAGGTGGCCGGACGCGGCCATGTTGGATATGGGCAGCAGTTGCCGTTCTGGGTTTATTTCCCTGACAGACATGGATTACTGGAACCATGCCCTGTGGTCAGATGAGACCAAGATAAAACTTATGTGGTTCAGATGGCGTCAAGCATGTGTGGCGGCAACCAGGTGAGGAGTGCAAAGACAAGTTTGTCTTGCCTACAGTCAAGAATGGTGGTGGGAGTGTCATGGTCTGGGGATGGATGAGTGCTGCTGGCACTGGGGAGCTACAGTTCATTGAGGGAACCATGAATGCGAACATGTACTGTCACATACTGAAGCAGAGCATGATCCCCTCCCTTCAGAGACTGGGCCGCAAGGCAGTATTCCAACATGATAACGACCCCCAACACACCTCCAAGATGACCACTGCCTTGCTAAAGAAGATGAAGGTAAAGGTGATGGACTGGCCAAGCATGTCTCCAGACCTAAACCCTATTGAACATCTGCGGGGCATCCTCAAACGGAAGGTGGAGGAGTGCAAGGTCTCTAACATCCACCAGCTCTGTGGTGTCATCATGGAGGAGTGGAAGAGAACTCCAGTGGCAACCTATGAAGCTCTGGTGAACTCCATGCCCAAGAGGGTTAAGGCAGTGCTGGAAAATAATGGTCACCATGCAAAATATTGACACTTTGGCCCCAATTTGGACATTTTCACTTAGGGGTGTACTCACTTTTGTTGCCAGTGGTTTCGACATTAATGGCTGTGTGTTATTTTGAGGGGACAGCAAATTTACACTGTTATACAAGCTGTACGCTCACTACTTTGCATTGTAGCAAAGTGTCGTTTCTTCTGTGTTGTCACATGAAAAGATATAATAAAATATTTACAAAAATGTGAAGGGTGTACTCACTTTTGTGAGATACTGTTAGTTCCCCATTACACTTCATAACTCTTCTCTCTTTTGTTGTGCAGCATTTCTGAGCCAGTACAGCAGAGCCTGCACCAGACTCCACCAGCCCACCAACCTGCCCCCTCACACTCAACGGCATTGATTTGTATAGTACACTTGAACACTAGGAAGCTTCACTCTTGTGTTTATTCTTCTCCCAAGGCCTCACTCCATTTTCTGTGACTTTCAGGCTGGGTTCCTAGGATTCCCTGTTCCGCGAGTTGGACTCAGTGTGGGGGTTCCAACCGCTAGGGAAGGAGCTTAAGCACACAACTTCCTTCACTACCAGGGCCTTCTGTCACCTTTGCCAAGTCACACCGCTTCCCGACTGGTTGGTTATGCACTCAACACTAGTACTGTAGGCATTAGCAGCGGCAATATAACTTCTTCCGAATAGCTTCACTGCACGTTAGACATTGGTACTGCATTTTCTTTATCTCATTTTGTCCCCTTATCCACCTGAGCGCCAGAAGGTTTTACCCTCTTCATTACAGGCCATTTTTTGCTATTTAACACTGCTGCTTTAATTGGTAATTGCACGGACATGCTGCACCCAAACAAAATAGTTATCATTTTGTCACACAAATAGAGCTTTCTTTTGGTGGTATTTGATCACCACTGATTTTTTTTTATTTTTTTTTATTATATTAATGAAAACAAGTATTTTTCACTTTCTGCTATAAAAAGTACCAAAAAAATGTCTTCATACATTTAGGCCAAAATGTATTCTGCTAATTGTCTTTGGTAAAAAAAATCTCAATAAGTGTACAGGGTGGGCCATTTATATGGATACACCTTAATAAAATGGGAATGGTAAACTGCGTAAACTGAGGGTCCTGTTCCAATTTTTGTTTTGCCCATTCTGCAAATTCAGTGCACCGATCTGGGTGTTGCTATCAGTGTGTGAAGAGTGGGAGAAGAGGGTTGCATTGACAATCCAACACAATGGGCAGCACATTGAACACATTTTATAAGTGGTCAGAAACTTGTAAATAACTCATGAAAGAATAAAGTTACGTTAAAACCAAGCACACCATTGTTTTTCTTGTGAAATTCACAATAAGTTTGATGTGTCACATGACCCTCTTCCTATTGAAAAAACAAAAGTTGGATTCAAAATGGCCGACTTCAAAATGGCCGCCATGGTCACCACCCATCTTGAAAAGTTTCCCCCCTCACATATACTAATGTGCCACAAACAGGAAGTATTATCACCAACCATTCCCATTTTATTAAGGTGTATCCATATAAATGGCCCACCCTATATATTGATTGGTTTGAGTAAAAGTTATAGTGTCTACAAACTGTGGTATATATAGGAATATGGAATTTTAATTTATTTATTTTTATATACTTGTAGTGGCGGTGATCAGCGAATTGTACTGGGAATGTGACACTAACTGACAATTGCTGAGAGGTACATTAATTGACTTTGACATCACCAGTGACACTTATACAGTGATCATTAATAATTCTATACACTGTCACTGCACTAATGGCACTGGCTGAGAAGGAGTTAACATCTCGGGGTAATCAAGGGGTTAAGAGTGTGCCTAACAACTGTTAGGCTGGGTTCACACTAGTCCGGTTCTCGGACCGACATTAGGAGCACAAGTCGCATTACGTCACAAAAACAATGATTCCCTATGAGAACCGTCTTAACTGGTCCGACTTGTGTTTTTCAAAGTTGGACCGACTTTGAAAAAGGTTCCTGTACTACTTTTGTCCGACTTTGATCCTACTTTAGCTCATTGAAAAGCATTGAAGTTGGATGAAAGTCCGATCATTGTCTTCACTGATCTGACTTTGGCATGCGACTTGTGCTCTGAGGATCTTGAAGGGGAACTCCACTCCAAATGTGACATCATAGGGAGTGGGGCCTACGGGTGTTGTCAGCGGGTGGCCCCGCCCCATGCCAATATAAGGCACAGCACAAAGCAAAGAGGGCATTCGTGAAGGAGATCACATCGTGTCAACATAGGCAGAAGAAGAGAGGAAGAACCGAGGGAAGAGGACAGGAGAGAAGACCAGCAAAAGAGCAGAAGACGCCGCAGAGACGGAAAAGAAAGAAGACCCCTCAGAAGATAGAAGACAACACAAAAGAGCATTAGAAAGAAGAGCCAGAGAGGGGATAAGAAGCCGGAGCTGATTTGATAAAAGATTTTAAAAACCTGTATAGTGGGTTTTTTATTTTACACTTTTTTCAGGTGAATGGGTAGGGGTACAATGTACCCCATACTCATTCACATAGGATGGGGGGACGGGATCTGGGGGCCCCCTTGTTAAAGGGGGCTTCCAGATTCCGATAAGTCCCCGCCCGCAGACCCCGACAACCACTGGCAAGGGTTGTCGGGAAGAGGTCCTTGTTCTCATCAACATGGGGACAAGGTGCTTTGGGGCGGGGGGCGCAGAGCCCCCCTTCCCCAAAGCACCCATACTCCCCATGTTGAGTGCACGTGGCCTGTTATGGTCCAGGAGGGGGGGGGGGCGCGTTCGCTCATCCCCACCCGTTTCCTGGTCTGCCAGGCTGCGTGCTCAGATAAGGGTTTGGTATGGATTTTGGGGGGAACCCCGCGACAATTTTTTTTTTAATTTGGGGCAGGGTTCCCCTTTAAATCCATACCAGACCAAAGGGCCTGGTATTCTCCTGGAGGGGGACCTCATGATGTTCTTTTTTTTAAATTTGGCGTGGAGTTCCCCTTCAAGATCCCCAGAGCACAAGGTGCCTGGTATTGTCGGGATCAAAGTCAGATCCCTGTTCACAGAAAATCAGTCCGACTTTGACCCTATGTAGGACCGTAAATCGAACAGCAAAAGAGGATCGAAGTCGGACCGTTTAAATGTCAGATAGTGTGAACCCAGCCTTAATGTGTGGAATACGTGCTGCTTTTTCTAAATACCTGTTTGTTCCTTCTCCCTGCTTTGCAGAGAGAAGAAACAAACAGATTGTTCCCTCTGTACAAAGCCCTGTGTGTTTGTCAACACAGGGCTCTGTGCTGTAATTGGACACATCCGATCAGCAGATCTCAGTCATGAATCATTGGCTGAAACCTGTTGGCAGAATCCTGCTGTGTCCAATCACAGCGGGAGTTGGCCGGGAGGGGAAGGGGGTGCACGCGCACCCTGAATCCAGGAAAACACTGCCGACATACAGGTACATGATTGTGTCTATACGAGTCGCCCGTCCGCAGTAAAATGCAGGCGGGCAGTTGGCAAGTAGTTAATAACTCTTTAAGATTGTTCTCAGACCAGGCCAAGTTGATGTTCTTTTACTGAAGTTGCTTAAATATAACAAATGAACAGTTCAACAAATATGTCTTTAATACCCATTCCTGTACATAATTTTCTAAGTGCCCCTCAGTTAGCCTACTGGTGCCCCTGATTGCCCCATGAGGTAGCGATACCTTAATTAGGTGAGAGAGTCCTTAGAGTTCTTCGGTCAAGCAATGAATGCATATCCCTGGAACCTTGACTGGGCTCCCACAAGGGGTGGTTGTGAAATGTAGTGAATCACTTCCTTGGCTGGGGAGACCTGGAACCAAATCTCTGGCCATTTTGCTAAACTATGGTGTCCCTGAGAGGTGGTTCCCTTTCTTTTTATGTGTTTGCCCCTTCAGTGGGAGGTATTTCCTCAAAAAGTCAGGGAAAACCTGGCTAACAGAGTTAACCCTCACCACCCAGGGAGTACCACCTCAACTGAGCAAACACAACTAAACAGTGCTACATTATAACACACAAATCTAACCACATACATCAACTGAAAAACAGTAGAACATTTTAATAAAACATAAACATTTGACATCCACTTGTTTACATAATGGCGTATGATCAGCCTAAATCGGTATTAAACCCAACATCAAAAATGTAATATATTGCAGCTTATCACTATATGTAGTGGCTGCATTCATTTTCCTTTATAGGTTTTTTCCCTCTGTTTACCCTGGTGATCTGGCCAGGAACACACCTGCTGTATTAAGGCACTCCCACTCTAAATGAAAGAACATTGGGCACCTTTGAACAGCATCATTGTTAGTCTGGGGGGAGGGGAGTGTTAGAAGAACTAGCAGATTTAAATACACTAACACATTGAAGCTGAACTCCAGCTAATACTTTATAATTTTTTGTTTTTTGTTTTGGAGTAAAGATTTTAGATGAAAAAAAAAAAGATTATCATTTTAAACACCCCTGCCAGTGTTAAATGGTCTGTCTCATCCCTGTAACTGCAAGAGCGCTTTTCTTATGGGTTTAATACTGTTTTAAAGGTGAATTCCATGTAATCTGTCACTTTAACCACTTGAGCATTGGACAGTTTTACCCCTTTCATGACCAGAACATTTTTTGCTATTCAGCCCAGGTCTACTTAAACTGGCATTCCCTGTGTCTGCATTGGTTTCCTCAAACACTCCAAAGACATGCTGGTAGGTTAATTGGCTCCTGTGTAAATTGGCCCTGGTTTGTGTATGTATGAATGTGAGTTAGGGACCTTAGACTGTAAGCTCCTTGAGGGCAGGGACTGATGTGAATGCATAATAAATATGTGTAAAGCACTGCATAAATTGACAGCGCTATATGAGTACCTGTAATAAAAATAATAATTCATAACTGGCAATTGCGCAGTCATGAAACACTATACGCAAATTACATTTTTATCATTTTTTTTTTTACACATGTAGGGCATTCTTTTGGTAGCATTTGATGACCGCTAGGTTTTTTTATTTTCTGCAATGTAAAAGAAAAAAGACTGAAAATTTTGAAAAAAAAAAACATTTTCTACTTTCTGTTATAAATATATATATATATATATATATATATATATATATATATAAAAATATATATAAACAATTCTTAATAAATTTAGGACAAAATGTATCCTGCTACATGTCTTTGGTAAAAAAAAATCCAAATAAGTCTATATTATGGTTTGTGCAAAAGTTATAGCCTCTGCAAACTATGGTATGTATATATATATATATATATATATATATATATATATGGAATTTACGCATCTATGACAATATACTAGTAATGGCTGTGATCAGCGACTTATGGTGGGACTGTGATAGTGTGGAGGGCAATCTAGTGCTTGCTGACGCTGGCTGGGGGATACACTAACTGACTAAGTGACACTGATATCAATAGTTACACTAATACAGTGATCACTGCGAAATACTGTACACTGTGTCACTGTACTAATGATACTGGCTGGGAAGGGGTTAATATCTAGGGACAACTAGAGGGTTAACTGTGTGCCTAACAAGTGTAATGTGTGTGATGTGTGCTGCTTTTACTAAGAGATTTTGCATTTTTTTCTTCCTGCTTTGCAGGGAAAAGAAACAGCTAGATCGCTGCTCTGTGTACAGACGCTATGTTGTTTGTAAACACAAGGCTCTGTGCTGTGACTGGACACAGCTAGTTAGCAGGTCTCAGCCATAAATCATTGGCTGGGACCTACTGAGAAAATCCCACTGTGTCCAACGGCAACGTGAATTAGCAGGGCACTCACCCCAAACTCAGAAGCAGGCGTGCTATTTTTATATACATGGTTGAGCCTGCAGCTGCCACCCTGTCACAGTAAATCTACTGTGAAAAGGCGAAAAGTGGGTAAATAGTTCATTTGGGTGAGTTTAAACCTGAAATTCTGCTTCAATTATTATAAAATCAGACAGGCTCTTGCCCTACGTATTATGATAGTAGATCTAAGAGAGATTTTAACAATCAGATTGTACAGCATATTGTCACCTTAAAGTGGATGTAAACCCTCCATATACTCAGTAAAGTGAGCAGCCTCAGATGATACATGGGGACGAAACACATCCCCCTATATAAGTTTTACATGTATATCTGCTGTCTGCAGCTGTATGTATCCTTTAGAAAGTGCAGATCGTGTTAACATTTTTCTCTTCCTGGTTACCACTGGGAGTGGATCACTGGAATACAGCCAAGACAGCTGATTGGAGGAAAGGCACACACCCCCTCTCCTCATAGGCAAAGAAAGAAATCAATGTGCATAGCTCTGTTCTTAGAAGACAATTTGACTGCTAATCTATTTATAGCAATCACCCCCAACACACACTTCTATCTCCCGTCTCGGAGAACGCGTGTTCCACTTCTTAAACAACTGATACTGCTAACATAAAGGGTTGCTGGATATTTAATATATCATACAATATCAGGGCTCAATATGCCTAATATGTGTTTGTAAAACCTCCTACTTTAAAATCAGTTTTGAAACATTTCAGCAACCACACTACCCTGGCAGAGTCTGTACAACAGATTAGTGGTCTTCACTAATGTTTGCTAAAGATACTTATGCAGTTACCCAAGTTTTTTTTCTTTTTTGCAAATCTGAACTTTTACTTAGTAAAGTAAAAGAAGAACCTCAATATGCTCCACGGCATGGAAAGGGTTATCAGCTATCGGGAAAGTCATTGGAAACATAGCTGTAGAGAAGGAAAAAGTCTCCGCTCTGCAGACGGACCGAGTGTAAAAATATCAACTCACTCCAAGATCAACTGCTGGCTGGCGGCAGCTGGCCCTATTAATGCTGGCTGTGGGTTTGTTTTCTCGCGCGGTGGAGTGAAGGCTCCTATTCATGCTGCAACAGGTAGTAGCAGGGACAGCAGAGTAGGATAGAGAGTGGGGGCAAAGGGAGAAGGGGAGTCCAGGTGGGGGGAAGCTGGGTGCTTTTCTTTCCAGACAGCTCTTAAAACACACAAAACAGAACATCTATGTGGACAAGAAAGTCAAACACTGCAGCACTCCATGTAATGACTGGCCTCCGAGCAAGATGCTGAAATGATTCTGTAGGGTAACCATTAAATTACTCCATTTTTAAGAAGACATGTTTAACCCCATATTGGTTACGCTATTTTAAATTTCACTAGAAATCTATTGTCCCTTATATGCCTGGTAATACAGCTGTCTTTTGTCAGCCTGAACCCAGGGGAGAATAATGATGCATTATCATCCTAATCAGAGGATACAACTGTTGTGAAAGGGGTGACTATTTTTTTTACCTTAATATATATATAAAACGTTTTAAATGGAAGAGCAGGAAATGGTTAGATATTTTTTGGTTATCTGTGTCCCATTGGAGAGATTTCACTTCACTTCTTGTCACATAGAAACAACAGGAAGTCAGAGGAAATCTCTCCAAAGTGAGGTAATTCTTCTCTTAAATGTCACTGGATTATCTCCACTAGAATATTTTCTCTCTTTTTCTGTTCTGGTGACATCTCATTATGCATTTTCCCTCACTTTCAGTTCTAGTGACTATGATGAGCCAAAGTACCCAGGCTTGGTTCAGCCAACATTCAGTAAATGTTATCAAAGTTTGGATCTAGAATCTGAACCCCATAAAAATGAACAAACAATTGTTTTCAGTGAGTAATTATTTTTTTAAGCAGTCAAGGGATTGGCAAAGAATGGCGTGGGCATGAGGGGCTGGACATTGATCTAGGGGGTATGAAACAAAATATTTTACAAAATGAAAGGCCATTTTAGAGCCGCTCAAAGAGCATCAAAAAAAAAAAAAAATGAGATTCCTTTAAATAACATGCTTGGAGAATGCCTTAAAGCTGTACGTGTACTTATAGAATCTTACGACTCTTGGGAACAGCTCATAGGCTACATGCCTAATCATTTAGTTTACTTTTACATAATTGCTTGGATTTCCTGCAACAGCAGTACTGTATGATTGATGAGCTAAAAAAAAGCAGCTAAAGCCATCAACATCTTATAAATTGCCAAATTGGGCAAAGTAACTCACAGAGCATTGCTTCTTGTGATCTTCTCTTCAGTAACACACTGTGTACAAAATATCAGCCCTAAGAGCATCAAAATACCTACAAGCCGCAAACCCACATTTCAGTGCTGAAGCAGTTGTTATGACAAACAAGATAAGAAAAAATCACAATGGCATGTTTCAGAGACAATAGAAACAATTTTCACATTAGATAGAGAGCATGCAAGCCGTTTGATTGGGGCCCAAGGGAGCAATCTAAGAGGCAGAGTTGAGTAATTTTTTTCCAAGAAAACACAGAGTGTGATATTCCAAACATGGCAGGCCCAAATACTGTAAAGACTCACTGTCTGCTAAGCAAGCATTTGTACTTGACTACTATGTCACAGGAGGAGATGAGGCATATTTTATTTAGATAAAAAAGAAATTGTTTATTAAATCTCAGTTAAGAGCCAGAAATAATGTACAGATGGGCAGCACACCATGCAAGTGTTTTTACTAGGCTGCAATGCAAGAGGGAGAAACTAGGCAGGTTCAGTCCTCCTAAAATAGAACAGTGTGTTTTATAAGGGCACCACAAGTCAGAAAAACTGAATTGATTGGCTGGACAGTATGTACTACTTATTTGCCAAGATTCAATGCTAAAGGGAGATCTGGCAGACCTGATCTGGGATAAACAAATCGCAATTCCTTTTTTTAGACCATAGACCTAAAGAATAGTAAAAATTTGATGCATATGTTTTGAACAATTTCTATAACCGTTTTAAAGGACACTTTTTATGTCTCTTTTATTTTTTTGTAATTCCTTTATTTTAAAGCTTGCAAGAAATACTGCCAACTTCAGTTACATAAAACATATGTTGTACACATGAACAGTGCAGGAAGGGTCACCAAAGTACAATAGCATCACAACCTACCCAGTGTTATATCTTGCTACTGTGCTTGTAGCAAACATGTCAGGAAATGTCACCAGGTATAACTGAAAGAAACATAGAAAAGTGACGGCAGAAAAAGACTGAGTAGTCCATCGAGTCTGCCCCTTTTTATTTTTATTTTTTTTTAGTTTTTTTATTTTTATTTTTTTACATTAACCTTGTTGTCTGACTATGGATTTATGTTTATCCCAAGCATGTTTGAAGCCATTTACTGTTGACTGTCTCACAACCTCTGTTGGTAGTTTATTCCAATCATGAACCACCCTTTCAGTAAAATAATACTTTCTAAGATTCGTTTTGAACTTCCCCCCAGTTAGTTTGAGGTCATGTCCCCGTGTTCTTGATTTTGGTTTCATATTGAAAAGACTGCCCTCCTGAACCTTATTCACCCCCTTGAGGTATTTAAAGGTTTCAATCATGTCTCCCCTCTCCCTTCTTTCCTCCAGACTGTACATATTAAGATCCTGAAGTCGCTCTTGATATGTTTTATCCCCCAGACCTTTCACCATTTTTGTTACCCGTCTCTGAACTCGTTCTATTTTATCAATATCTTTTTGTAAGTGAGGTCTCCAGAACTGGACACATTTACCGAAGTTTGTACGAACCCTATTTGTATTTAGGTATCAGTCTGTTGTTCCAATTACATTTTTTTATTTTTATTTTTTTGATTTTTTTTTATTTTTATTTTTC
>BLSH010512949.1:201741-218800 GCA_018402905.1 Glandirana rugosa | reverse complement strand
GAAGTTATGGCCCGATTTCAGTTTACTGTAGGCGTCTCCCCTAGAGGGTAGGACCCGCCCGCAGTATACTGCAGGAACCATCACAACTCGCTTGGGCCTGACATTGCAAGCCCAGGCATGGCTTGAAATCCCACAGGCACCGTGCCTGGGCCTGGGCCTGTAAAGTTTTTAGCAAGCCCAAGCCAGGCCCCAAGACGATAAAATGAGGTGCACAACTCTTCGACGTCCCGTCGGTTAGTTGTTCGCAAAGTGACCAAACGGGAATCTTCGGTAGTGTCGGTACGGATGATTACCGTACCGACACTAACCGGCCACGTAGTACACTGGGTCGAACCCGAACGATTTTTGAAATGTCCGGGTCCGGGTCCGTGCCACGGACACCCTAAAGTTCGGTACGGACCCGAACGTTACAGTCCGGGTTCGCTCAACACTACCAAGGACGTCATATGACGCCCGCCCAGGATGGGAGATCCCCTCTGCGGATGTCATTTGACTTTAGCCCGGTATTGAAGTGGTTAAACTTATTCTCCCTGGAGAAGAGCTGATTAAGAGGGGATATGATAACAATATACAAATCTTTGAATGGTGACTTTAGCATAAGTAGGGAATTGTTGAATCGTAGGTCTCTAAAGAAGACACAAGGCCACGCAATGAAGTTGAACTAGAAGCACTTTCATCTTAAACTGCTTAAGGGTTTCTTTACTGTTAAGTTAAGGATGTGGAACTCCCTTCCACAGTTGGCGGTGTCAGCAGGGAGTGTAGGTACGGTAAATTAAAAAAAGTTTTAGATGTGTTTATTAGTGAACTCAATGTACAGGGATATGGAAAGTTGTAGTGACATACACACACAGACTGAAGGTTTAACTGGATGTTAACCCGGGAGAAGTTCTCTTGGAACTAAACCAGTCGGGCGAGGAGGTACTTCCTACTACCGCGATTCTATGTCTTCTTATGTATGAGACGCCTATGTTGTGTATTTTGCGACTTGTGACAAATTGAATAAAGCCCAATCTTTATTACACCATTGGCTATTTCTTTGCTTTCAATGCCGTTGACATGGAACAGTAAGCTGGCAGGTGGAACTGCTGGAAATCCGGAGGTCCTTGGTATACTGAGGAGGATGCTGAAGCGGGGCTCATTCTCATGCTCGGTTGACCCTCTGTAATTAAAGGGTCCTATGGTTCTGGTAAGCTTACATCTTATTAGGTGTTTCTGCACTTGGTGATGGTTTTTGCACAAGCAGATTATATTAATGAAGACATTTGAACACTTTTGATGCACTATTTAAGGACTATTCACCTTTAGTATTGTTTCTTGATTGGTCTAATTTCTGATCTCTTTTATTTCACTGTTTATGATCTTCACTCAGCGCAGATATTATATTTATTTTAACTGGATGTACTGGTGCCTTTAGTCAACCTTACCAAGTATGTAAACTCTCAAAGTTATGCATTAATAGAGAGCTAATTCGGTACAAGATTCTAACACTTATTTTTCAATTACTAAGTCAACTCATTAAGGGATTTCAAGTACTCAACATATCTAAATCCAAGTTAATACAAGATATGAATAAGCCCTTGGTCAGCCTTGGTGTGAGGTGCAGAACCTGCTCCATGGTGGGTATACCAATCTTCTGTTTTGCAGTTTCATTTGGCTGGAGTAAACCCTACATTCACAAATTCGTCTACAACAGCTCAACTCTGCAGGCAGGAGTGATTCACTGTCCGGTTGAACTGCATTTCTGCTACTGGCTCATTGAATTATTTGGAGTCCACAGAAGCAGAACATTGTCACAGACATGCTTCATTTCCTGCTACAGTCCCAAAAATGTATGGAACATTTCATCCAGGCAAGTACATCCAAAATGGAAATCATTCATAATTCTTAGTGAACATTATATTTTACTAAAAGCTTTAATTTTCTTCAGAAAAAGCCAAAAAAATCAATTTAGTATATATCTTTATTATTTTTAAAAAGCATTTATTTGATTTTATTACTTATGCTCAGTATTACAAAATATATATTTTTAAAGTGTATTTTAATCAGGTAAATCTGCAATCTGACATATGATAAGACATATAATAAATAAATATTTCATATCTTCTGTTGCAATTAGCAGGTTTTGAGCTTCAAGCAAACCAGCTGCTACCTGCAAATTCACAACACCGATATTGTTAGACCTAAATAGCAGGGAAATGAGATTTCTCACACTGTGATCTGGGAGAGACTGCCTCTTTTTCCTAACAAAGGCCAGAATGTCTAACCAACCAGCCTGCCCGTAGATTGATTGAAATTTGGCTGGTCCCTGCTGAACCAGATGAATTTCGATCCATCTATTGCCTCCTTTAGATAAGGCTGTCAAAAAGCATGCGGGTTTTGTGCCTGGTTTTCGAAAAAAATGCTTTGCAACATGTGATGAATGCACCCTATTTTATAAAACAATTAGAAAAATAAATATATCATTATAAAAAGATTAACCAGACCCCCTATATTTTTCTATTAAATGTACTGTTAATGTTGACATGATATCACACTCTTCAGGGTAAATCAACCATGCAGTATGCAGGACACTGACAGAAAAAAGGAATGGCTATTTTGACGATTTTACAGTGGACACTTGTCATTTTAAATATTGAAATACATGTAAACATATGTCTTCTTTACCCAGTGATCAGTTCCCTGTGTTACAGGATCCTGTCCCATGATGATGAAGCACCCGCCTGCTAGGATGCAAAAGTTGTATTTATTTTTGATAGGGCAAATTCAATTTTTTGGCTTGTCTGTAATCGACAGACAAAAATGTATTGTTTTAGGTTGCTCTGGGTTCTGCATGCAGCTAGACTAGCTGCTTTCCTCTGTTTCTGGAGCTTTACAAATTATAGAGGTTGGAGGAGTCAGATAGGCACCCTCAACATTTATGCAGCCCCAGCAAATCCTTGGAGAGGTATGTCCAGATAATGGTTGGGGAGTGTATAAATAAACTGGAACCCAGAGGCCTGGGTTCTTGTCCAGGAGGAGAAGATCCCAGGCAGGGAGGGCTGGCTGGCTGCCTGCCTTCCTGGCTGTATTGCTGAAGGTCCAGCCTGTTCGTCAAGATCTCAACCATTGCCAAGAAGGCCTGCTCAGCCACAAACCCTCTCAGGGTCTAAAGGGGGGTGCCACTGAAGGCCTGATTTGGGAGTTCACAGGGGGAGCTTGTCTGCTGGAATCAGAGAGTAACATTTCAAGCTGGAAGGACACTGTGACCCACAGGGGGAAGAATTTCAGTGAAAGTTTGCTTTTATCATCCCTGCTGCACAATGTAAAAGGACCACGCAGGTCATTGCTATTGGTGCCCCAGATCTGTTCACTTAATGTCCCACTGCTTAAGGGACTGTTAAGCTGAACTATTACAAGGAAGAGAGTCCTCATTGTTCTAGTTAAGTAAGTTGTAGTATCTCACAGCTCCCTGTACCTATCCAAGTTAATGCTGCAATAAAGCTTTAAAAAGGCAACCCTTATGGATTGTGTTTCCTGAATCAGAGTGTGAGGTTGCTGTTTGCCTGGCTGCTGCACTAGCGGGAATAGAATCTGGGACATTAAATCAGCAGCCTTAGCCAAGGGAAACGCTACAATGATAAGAGCCGAGGGTTGAAATTTGGGTGTGGAGGTATTAAGAGGGTGGAAACTAGATGGAATACACTAGTGTTTCGACCAAGAGCTTGCTGTGAAGTGAATGTTCAGTGCTCCTGTTCTGTAGGCATCGAGCACTGAGGCCTGGTGACCTGAAGAGCAGAATACAGTAAATGTGCTCCCCTGGAATATGTTTAAAGTGTTAGTTTACCATTAACAAAAGCTGCCTATGCAGATAAGGGGAGTTTGTAGATAAATACAAACTCTGCAGCTTTGACTAAGGTTGAATAATGCACTTGCTTTAGGTGTAGGCCATTTACGTACCTCCTGAAGCCTGACTGAAATAATCCCAGGACATTGCTAGAACATTGGTAAGAGAGGCCTAGTTCTTATTGCTTACCTCCACCATCACAGGTGTAACACTGGGCATTTTGGTATTGGAAATGCAGTACATTATTTGTCCACAAGATGGCAGCAGTTTCTGTTTTGTTTTGGCAATAGCACTAATACAGGTGCCTACAGCATTCTGGGAATCGTAGTCTAGAACAAGGATCCTGCATACAGTTAAGCTGGGGGCACAACTATAACCCCTATAATGACCAGGAAAAGGGTGTGGAACGAGGAGGCTAAAACAAAAAGTCTGGGAAGAAGCTGGGGCTCTACTGATGGACTGTTAAGCCGAATGTGGAGCTGCTGAGAGGAACTAAAGTAGTGTGATCACTATCCAGAGCTGCTGCGAGCTGCACCTGACTTGAGCTGCTGCTGCATTATCAACTATGGGCCCCTCCCCATCATAGAGAGAGATCGCACCAGCATCCAGAGATTGCCGCTACAGGACCACATGAGAGGGTCTTAGACTCATATGTACCCTTGTGAGGGCCGCTGGTAGAATCTGCACCCCACTGATTGCCCAGACTCTACAAATCCTCTCACACCTCTGACATCCCGGTTCAGACATTTATTTTGCCAGTTGACACCAAATGACAAACTTAAACAATGCAGGTGAAGCAGTTTAAATCTGTTTACTGTAGCAAAAGTGGCACATAGGAATGCATAACATAAGACTGTACGTCCTAAGAATTGATCTGTCTGAAACTATATAGCACAGTATGCAATGTGACTATGCAATATGGAAATTTCTATTTAGCAAAACTAAAGAATTACAGTACAATACAACCATATTAGGTCACTGTGGCCTATGTGAACAGGCAGCAGAGAGACAAAGCAACTGACACTTAATATAACTATATCAGGCCACTCCTCTTTGTCTCCTCAGCCCACAGGCACTTAACATAAACAACTGACAAACATTCAGCAAAACTGTTGAGTTTAAATTGTCTGGCTCCTTTAAGCAGAGTTCCAGAGAAATGAGAGCAGACCCCTTATGTTAATTAAGCAGTCAGTCACTTGTGAGGATGAGGAGAAGGTAAAAGGAAGTTAATGGCAACCCCGCAGATTTCAACAGGTCTTCAGCTAGCACTTAGAATATGATGAAGGGAATAATCCTTTATATGATAGTAGAACAGACATAGCTGGTATGAAATGAATCCCTTGGAAGATACAAACTTTTCCTATATGACTTAAGCATAAGTGGTCACCATATATGCCGTTTCACTAATATTGTATCCATTAGGACTGCCGATGACAGGGATGTGAGCAAAGCACAGATGTCTGCATACAGTGTCTATGGGATTGACTAAACTTGCTTCGAGTAGCACTACAAGTATCATAAACTCGGGCAGAGACAATGATGTTTATATGCAGTGTCTGCTCACCGACAGTGTAACAGAAGTTGCTGGTAACGATGCAGATGATGATGAGGATTCTTTCAGGGTCTCCCTTTGGGTCCTGGGTCAGGGAATGGCGTCTGACCTCCGGCACGCTGCGCTGCGGCCTACCCGGATCTGAAGCGCAGGTATCGTTAAAGGATCAGAAATAGCCTCTGCACCGCTGTAGATAGGAAGCGATGCTGTCCACAGATGTCCATCGGGTTACAGCGATATAACTTTTGCCTGCGCAGTCCGCGATTCGGCCACAGCTCACACTGGTACAGAGCTCCTGCTGACAGATCCATGTCGACGTTACAAGAGAGCGATCTGAGCCTAAACCAGTCTTTTTATAGTATGTCAAATGGGAAGGGGAAGGAAAAGGAACAGGAGATGGAGGGAGGGGAGCGGGGAAGGGGAAGGGGAAGGAAGGGAGAGGTGGGAAACCTCAGGGAAAGGGAATGATTCGGTTTGTGGAGGGACTATGGCGGTGCAAAGCTTCAGCTATATCCAATTCAAATCAACAAAAGGAATATATAAAAATTAGATTATTTATTGGTTAATGTTAAAATAGCACAAAGTTGTGCTAATGCACTATTAGCATTAAAATCAACATACAGTGGAAAAAACAGACAGAATTTACAGTAGGTACATGGAATGTTGCAAGAGTTTTTACAAATCTGTGTCGATGTCCGACATGTTTCGCCTAAAAAGGCTTCCTCAGGGACTACAGACGACACATTCTTTGTACCATTATCCTACTGCCTGGAAAAATGCCTGCAAGCCAAGCCTCCACCATTCATCCAGTGACTGCGTCACACCGAGGGCGATGGTGCTGTGCATCCACCAGCCAACTTATATCTAGAGGAATTCTTTTGACACAATCGGCATATTGGAGATGGAGCTGAAGTCCAAGCCCCGTGTAGAAGGGGGTTGTGCACTGCTAAATCCCCTAAAGGCAACCGTAGTCAGGTGTACACGGTCCTTTTGTTGATTTGAATTGGATATAGCTGAAGCTTTGCACCACCATAGTCCCTCCACAAACTGAATCATTCCCTTTCCCTGAGGTTTCCCACCTCTCCCTTCCTTCCCCTTCCCCTTCCCCCCTCCCCTCCCTCCATCTCCTGTTCCTTTTCCTTCCCCTTCCCATTTGACATACTATACTACCTAATTTGGGATGAGGTGCTCTTTGTATGAAGTGCCACTGTGCTTTTTCTTCCAGTCTTTTTATATCCTCTCCCAGTAGTCTGTTCTTCTTTCCTCAGCAATGTGAGGGTTGTAGTTCAGGCCAGTCCTGCTGGAATTGAAACCCCAGCCTTCTGGGCTACACATCCCACAATGGTTTTCTCTGCTCCAGGTTCTGTCTTTAGGAAATGACACATGGAGTCCAAACCAACACTAGAGGGAGATGGCTATTAACAGCACTGCATACTGCCCCTGAATTGTAGGCACAGTAACCAGCTCCTGGCTACATTCTCCCCCCACTTCAATTCTTTGGTCCCCAAAGAGGTGAAAACATTGAAATCAAACACCAATGAAGGGAAAGGGTTGTTAACAAGTATATAGTAACCTTAAAGCGTAACTCCACTTTTTTTGAGAAAAAAACATTCCCCTCTGTGTGATCTATGTACATTGAAGGGATTATAACAAACTTTGTAGCAGATTCCTACCTTTTGTTATTCTGAAGAAATCCCTGTGTGTTTGCCGGTGCCTCTATTCTGAGTGAGTCTAATGACAGTGGTTTCATAATTAACTGCATCCCTTTAGACGTGTTCCTATTGAAAGTATCTCTCCAAAAATGACATTTTTTGCAGGGGATGCCTAAAATCTGACTTGTATCTTAGTGCAGACTTCTGGGAAAACTAGTGAACCAATTACACAAGCAGGAAATTATGTTTCTGGGGAGTGGTCAGTACACACTCTGTGTACAGAACAACTCCAGGTAGCCATATTGAAATACATTCTCAGAAAATCACAGAGCTGCAGATTGAAAAGGAATGGTATTTTTTAATGACATTCAATTACAATATGATTTGTGTCGCAATTATATGCGCTATATCAATTTTTCTTTATTTACTATTTTTTCCCCCACGAAAATGGAGTTAACCTTTAACCACTTCAGCCCCGGAAGGATTTCCAGCTTTAGGACCGGAGCCCTTTTTGCGATTCGGCGCTGCGTCGCTTTAACTGAAAATTGCGCGGTCGTGCGACGTTGTACCTAAACAAAATTTGCGTCCTTTTTTTCCAACAAATAGAGCTTTCTTTTGGTGGTATTTGATCCCCTCTGCGTCATTTCTGATCACCGCTATAAACAAAAGAAGAGCGTCAATTTTGCAAAAAAAAAACAAATTTCTTACTTTTTGCTAAAATACAAATCCAAAAAAAAAATTAAAAAAAACATTTTTTTCACTGTTTTTGGCCAATTTATATTCTTCCTCATATTTGCGATAAAAAAATCGCAATCGGCGTTTATTGATTGGTTTGCGCAAAAGTGGTTGCGTTTACGGATGATGAGAATTCATTTTTGGGGTTTTTATTTTTTTTTTATTTTTTACTATTAATGACGGCGATCTGCGATTTTTAGCGGTACTGCGATATTTCAGCGGACATGTCGGACCATTTTGACACTTTTTTGGGACCATTGGCATTTATACAGCGATCAGTGCTATAAAAATGCACTGATTACTGTGTAAATGCCATTGGCAGTGAAGGGGTTAACCTGCAGGGGGCGCTCTAAGGGTTAACTATGTTCCCTGGGCGTGTTCTAACTGTGGGGGGACTGCCCTAGCTGGGGAAGGGAAGTGGTTACAGCCTCCGTGTACAGGAAGGCTGTGATCACAGCCCTTCCCCCTTCACAGAACGGAGGTCCGTGTTTACACACACGGACCTCCGTTCCTTCACTCCGGGGGGGCCATCGCGGGTAGCCGGCGGCAATCGAAGTCGCCGCACCTGCTCCCTGGCCCTCCCCGAACACAGTGAGCGTGCGGGCACGCCTCCGGTGGCGCACGCGCGCTCACAGTGCGCGTTATCGCAGCCGCCGTCGTATGACGGCGATTTGCGATAACGAACCACCTTGTCGCCGTCAACCTGCGGTTGGCGGTCGGCAAGTGGTTAACCACTTCCTTACCGGTGTATTGTAATAATATGCCGGCAAGGGGCACTCCCCATTCTGGGTGGATGTCATATGACTCCTATTTTCACCGTGTCCCTCGGGACTCAGCCCATCCCCGATCAGGGTAAAGAGCCAGTAAAACTGACTCTTTACCACGTGACCGGCTGTGTCCTATCACAGCTGGTCACTTCCGATATTGCCGTTCATCCACGCTCACGCTGCTCGTGCGCTCCCCCGGGGTCGTGCAGCACGGTGATCAGGGTTGAGGCATGTCCACTGGACAAAGCCCAGCCCTGATCAGGGTAAAGAGCCAATGAAATTGTCTCTTTACCTTGTGACCGGCTGTGTCCAATCACAGCCAGTCACTTCCGATATTGCCATGAATCCGCGCTCACGCCGCTCGTGCGCCCCCCCGGGGGCCAATGAAATTTGCTCTTTACCACCTGACCAGCTGTGTCCAATCACAGCTGGTAACATGATGTAAACAAACTGCGATAACAAGCTGTTACCAGGTTGGCCTCCTCACACACCGATCGTGTGTGAGAAGGAGATTGCGGTAACAGCTTGTTACCACTTACTGTGTACACCAAGCACACTAATTCCCCCCCCGGTAATAAAGAGGACCTGTCACCACCCTATCAAAGTACCTGTCACAGCCCATCAGAGTACCTGTCACCAACCCATCAGAGTACCCGAGCACCTGTCACCAGCCCATCTGAGTACCCGAGTACCTGTCACCAGCCCATCAGAGTACCCGAGTACCTGTCACCAGCCCATCTGAGTACCTGTCACTAGCCCATCTGAATACCCTAGTACCTGTCACTAGCCCAACTGAATACCTGAATACCTGTCATCAGCCCATCTGAGTACCTGAGTACCTATCACTCAACCCATCAGAGTACCCGAGTACCTTTTACCAGCCCATCAGAGTACCCAAGTACCTTTTACTGGCTCATCAGAGTACCCTAGTACCTATCACCAGCCCATCTGAGTACCCGAGTACCTGTCACCAGCCCATCAGAGTACCCGAGTACCTGTCACCAGCCCATCTGAGTACCTGTCACTAGCCCAACTGAATACCCGAGTACCTGTCACCAGCCCATCTGAGTACCTGAGTACCTGTCACTCAACCCATCAGAGTACCCGAGTACCTTTTACCAGCCCATCAGAGTACCCAAGTACCTTTTACGGCTCATCAGAGTACCCGAGTACCTATCTACAGCCCATAAGAGTACCCGAGTACCTAGCTGCAGCCCATGCCTCATAAATTATACATTGAGGTGTTTGCTTTTCAAAATGGGGTCATTTTGTGGGTAATTCCATTGTTCTGGTGCTCCAAGACCTTCAAAAGTGTGATAGGTAGGAATGAAATTAGATGTGTAATTTATGCTCCTAGAACGCCTGAAGGTACTACTTCAATGTTGGACCTCTCTGTGACCAGGCCGTGCAAAAGTCTCACACATGTGGTATCGCCATACTCGGGATGAATTGCAGAATGTATTTTGGGGGGTAATTTTTGCTATGTACATGCTCTGTATTAGAAATATCATATAAATTGACAACTTTGTGTAAAAATAAAAATACGTTTTCATTTTCTTTCCACGTTTTCCGAAGACTTGTGGAAAGAAATGAACCTTTGAAAAGACTCACAATGCCTCATAGAATATACGTTGGGGTGTTTGCTTTGCAAAATGGGGTCATTTTGTGGGTAATTCCATTGTCCTGGTGCTCCAGGGCCTGTGTAATAGGTTGTTAGGAAATTAGATGCAAAATTTCTGTTCCTAGAACGCCTGACCATGCTCCCTGCATGTTCGGCCTCTGTATGTGGGCAGGGTGTGAAAAAGTCTCACACATGTGGTATCGTCATACTCGGGAGGAGTAGCAGAATGTATTTTGGGGTGTAGTTGGAAGTATGCTTATGCTGTGTGTGAGAAATAACTAAAAAAAAAAAAAAAAATTCTTCATTTTCCCAATAATTGTGGGAAAAAATTACACCTTCAAAAAACTCGCCATGCCACTTACTAGATACCTCAGACTGTCTATTTTTCGAAAAGGGGTCACCATAGCTTGTAGACTCTATAACTTTCACACAGACCAAATAGTATACACTTATGTGGGTTATTTCTACCAAAGATAGGTAGTGGTATAGGTTTTGGCCCACATTTATGAACAAAAATGACTTATTTGCAAAATTTTATCATAGAAACTAAAAAAAAAGTGTTTGTTTTTTTTTTTTTAAATTTTGCTGTTTTTTCACTTATGTCGCAAAAAATAAAAAACCCAGAGGTGATTAAATGCCACCAAAAGAAAGCTCTATTTGTGTGAAAAAAATGATAAAAATTTTGTTTGGGTGTAGTGTTGCATGACTGAGTAATTGGCATTCAAAGTGTGAGAGCACTGAAAGCTGAAAATTGGTCTGGACGGGAAGGGGGTGTAAGTGTCCTGTAATGAAGTGGTTAGCAACAATCTAAATTCAGTAAATATTGACATGCATCTGGATTTTGTTGGAACCATCTATATACACTTTCAGTCAGTTCAAAATCAGTTTTTCTAACAGGCCAGGGCAATTGCCTTGTCCCACCCATTGGGGTCAGTGGTCAGAGCAGATTCGCCCCCTATCCAAAGAACTTGTCTTTGGATGGAAGGAATCAGTTCATCAGAATTCTCTCCTAGATTATTATAAGTAAGTATCTATGTAGGGTTTATATTTCTCCTAACCTGAATGTTCTTCAGGCGTTCAGATTGAGTTTCCTGCTGGACTCCTGATGTGAACGGGGCTGCGTAATTCTAAAGGAAAATCCGTAGCTGCAGATTCAGGGCCAGGCTGTGGGAGGGAGAGATCAACCTCCTCAGTGAACTCAGGAATAGGCATTTGACATTCTCTGCTTCATCCACCCATATGGGGAGCTTCAGTCTCTGAAGGGCTATCTGGCTAAGACAATATTAAGGTTTCATCACAAAGTTAATCAGATCTCCTGTCTCTTTCTCAGAGGTTGGGCTGGTACTTTCAACCTTGATCCTTTCAATTTCTCGAAATGATGGTAAGATCTCAATGTCTGGACTAGGTGGATTCCTTGCTGCTCTAACCAGTTCTCTTTCTTTATCCACTCCACTGGTCCTTGCATCAGTTTCTGCTTCCGTAGGCCACAGCCAGTGAGGCGCTATTTCCTCATCCTCACTATCTTCCTCTTCTTCTCCTTCCTGCGTCACAGTGGGAGCAGGAGCTGAACAAGTCCTGGGCGGGGTAGATGTCAGAGGGGGTGAGGAGGGCACTTGAGGCACCCTGACTGCATCAGACATTGGAAGAAAATTATTTCAATGCCACATCTTTAGGGTCTTTGTCTCCCCACAAGTCTGATTTGATAGACCGGCAACCCAGGAAGCTGTTTACAGATGACATAAGGTTGTGTTCGCTGTGACATTATGCAAGCCACCGCAATGGACGGGCGATACTTGTCACCTCGCATGCAACCATTTTGAGGAAACTAGTGAGAGTCCGACCTGGGTTTTGCCGGCCACCGTGGCAGAGCTGGTTCCAGCCCGGTCTTCTTGGTCCACTCAAACCCCTCTCCACCTGCATTTAATGACCAGGAAGAGAACAGAGGAGAGCTTGATCCTGGATCTCAGAGGGAGAAAACTGAGAGAGCTCTGTGTGCTAATCTGGACTCTGAGAACAAGGTTTGCAATGTGCTTATGTTTTGTGGGTGTCGGGGACAGCCCCACACTTTATAGAGAGGAATCTGTTTGTATAGTTTAGTCCCCGACGTTGAGGGTTTTGTTTTCTGTTGTCTGCGTTTTGAACTTGCAAACCTGAAATAATAAACCTGGCAAGCCACCAGATTTTAAAGAAACTGACATCCATGCTGAATCTTTTCCCCTGAAAAGTGATCCCCACGAGCTAATCTCCCACACGTGGTGGAGGATGCAGGCAACTTTCAAAGATGGAGGAAATATTGAAGGCCCTTCTGCAAGCCAATTCAGCCCAGCGGGAAACCAACTGACATGTTGCAGAGGCTGCTGCAGCACAACATGCAGCTCTGCAGGAAACCAACCCCCAGGTCACAGAGGCCGCTGGAGCTCAGCGAGACGAGAGTCGCCAGGCCATTGCAGCTCAGCAAGAGATGAGTCACCAGGCTATTGCAACACAACAAGCGGCTCAACAAGAGATGAACCCACAGTTTGCAGAGGCCCTGCTGGAGGTAAATAAGGGCCTGCATCTCTTACCACATGCAAAAGATGACACCTGTAGATGACGTGGAGGCATACCTCACGTCCTTTGAAAGAGTCAATCTTCATGATGGATGGCCAAAAGAACAGTGGGCGGGACTGCTGGCACCATTCTTGACCAGCGAACCCCAAAAAGCCTATTTCGATCAGGAAACAGATAAGGCCCAGGACTATGAGACTCTAAAGGCAGAGATACTCTCGTGCCTGGGTGTCACCATGGCAGTCCGGGCCCAACGCGTGCATCAGTGGACCTACTGCACCAACAAGCCACCCCGTTTGTAGATGTTTGACCTAGTTCACCTTACCAGGAAATGACTACAGCCGGAGACTTTGCCAGGTCCCCAGATTGTAGAGCGAGTGGTCAAGGACCCCTATCTATGGGCGCTCCCTGCTGCCTTGAGGAAATGGGTCAGCCATGGAGACCCCAAAACTGCAAGCCAACTGGTGGACCTTGTGTAGAGATACACAGCTGCTGAGGACTTGTTGCGCCCATCTGCGCCCCACTCCAATGTCTCTAGAGGTGAATGATCACCCGTCGGACCCTGTAAGACTGTTCCAGGGTTCAGGGGCATGGTAAAATTTGATAAAACTGATACGGTTAAAGAGACTGGGGGCTCTAGACCTGAAGACTGGCCAAAGGAGCCAGGAAGGTCTTTGAGAGGACTGGGTATAGTACACATACAGTGCTACCAATGCCATGCATTGGGACATATTGCTGCCAATTGTCCCCTGAATGATGAACCCATGCAATGTGTTAATGCTCATATGAAAAGACACATTTCTCTTTTTTCACAGGTTGCATGTATAGCTCAAGTCGCATGGAGAAGCAAATGTGTGTGATTGCTATTGACGGCAAACCCGTCACTGCGCTGCTTGACTCTGGTAGTGTGATAAAGTTGGTCAAAAGCAACTATGTAAATCTGGCCAGGTTACACCCTAGCATTGTCGGGGTCATTTACATCCATGGCGACACTCGTGACTACCAGGCGGCGCTGGTCGAGATTGACTCCCCTTGCAGCAGAGTGACCCATTCAATGTGAGTGGTACCTTCCCTGCTTCATGAAGCCATAATAGGGAGGGGTTTTCCCCATTTTTAAAGGTTGTGGGAAGGCACATAGAGCCTGGAGGAAAGAGCTCCCCCTGCTGAGGAGGCACGGGAGTTCTCACCAGACCCTTTTTGCCAAATGGAAGGAGAGATTGGTGGCAAGACTAAGGAAGAAGAGACCCTCTTCCTTTTCCTGTAATGGCTAGAGAGTCGGAGGAGCCGGAAGATAGCTCCCAGCAGATGGCTAATGTCCCAGACCATGTCTCTGTCCTGGAAGGTGAGAGTGAACCAAATGTAGTCCCTGACTTAGAGGTCCAAAGAGAGGACTTCTGTACAGAACAACTATGGGATGTCACTTTCCTCAGAGCCAGAGAAAACATGAAGGTGATGGATGGGGAACCTGTGGACCCTAATTGGGGGGTGTCTTTTCCCTACATGGCGCTTAAAAATGATTTGTTGTATCAGGTGGTGAAACACAGAGCAGACGAACGGGAACAGCTAGTGATTCCCAAACCCTTCCGCCGGATAGTGCTAGATCTGGCCCATGGTCATGTAATGGGGGGATATCTGGGTATGGAAAAACCAGGGAGAAAATAACCCAATGATTCTTCTGACCTGGGTTGTATGCAGACATCAAACAATACTGTGAGTCATGCCCGTGTCAAATGACAGCCTCGTCAGTCCATTTTCGTAGTCCCCTTGTCCCACTTCCCATAATTGAAGTGCCATTTGAGCGAATTGGCATGGATCTCGTGGGACCAGTAGTAAAATCTGCCTGGGGACATCAGCACATCCTGGTGATACTGGACTATGCAGCCCGCTATCCTGGGGTCATACCCTTGCAGAATACCTCTGCTAAGACTATCACCAAGCAACTGGTCCATGTGTTTAGTTGGGTGGGGATCCCTAAAGAAATCTTGATGGATCAGGGTACCCCATTCATGTCCGGAGTGACCAGAGAGTTGTGCAAATTGTACAAAATCTCCCATCTCCGTACCTCTGTTTCCCACCCCCAGACTGACGGTCTGGTGGAAAGGTTTAACAAGACCCTCAAAAGTATGCTAAAAAAGGTGGTGGATAAAGATGGGTGAAATTGGGATTTTTTGCTGCCGCACCTCATGTTTGCCATACGAGAGGTTCCGCAGGTGTCTACGGGGTATTCCTCCTTTGAACTCTTGTATGGTAGACATCCCAGGGGGCTGCTAGATGTAACAAAGGAGACATGGGAGGGAGAGGCCACCCCATATAGAAGCGTCATAGTGCACGTCTTATTGATTCAGAATCGTATTGCAACTGTCGTGCCCTTTGTATGAGAGCATATGGAGCAAGCCCAGGAAGGGTTTACAATCAGGATGCCAAAACCCGAACTTTCAACCCCAGGGACAGAGTGCTGGTGCTAGTCCCCACGGTCGAAAGTAAGTTCCTGGAAAAGTGGCAGGGTCCCTTTGAGATTAGAGAAAGAATAGGGGAAGTAAACTACAATGTTTACCAGCCTGGGAAAAGGAAACCAGAGCAGATTTACCATGTTAATCTCCTAAAACCGTGGAAGGACAGGGAAAGTTTATTGGCAGTGCCCACTCCCCAAAAGGACAGGTTACCCCTGACCCCAGGTGTCCCCATAACCGAGTCCTTGTCACTAACGCAACAAAACTATGTTAAGGAATTTGTAAGTAAAAATAGAGATTTTTTTTCTTCCCTACCCGGACTGACCATTGCATTACAACATGACATAATCACTGAACCAGGGGTCCGTGTAAATGTAAAATCCTACCGAATACCTGAGGCTACACTAGAGGCGGTGGCAAGAGAAATAAAAACCATGTTGGAGGTAGACATGATAGAAGAGTCCCACAACGCCTGGTCGAGCCCAATAGTACTGGTCCCAAAGCCCGATTGCACTATCCGGTTCTGTAACGATTTCAGGAAGCTGAATGACGTGTCTAAGTTTGAAGCATACCCGATGCCACGGGCTGACAAACTCGTGGATAGGTTGGGAGGTGCCCAACAACCCTAGACCTAACTAAGGGATACTGGCAGATCCCCCTAACGGAGTCAGCAAAGGAAAAAATGGCCTTCTCTACCCGAGGGGTTCTTCCAATACAAGCGAATGCTGTTTTGTCTGCATGGGACCCCTGCATCCTTCCAGAGGATGATGGACAAAACTTTGAGGCCACATTTGGATGATGTGGTCATCCACAGCCCAGATTGGAATCACATCTGCCCCCAGGTGCAGGTAGTGGTAGATTCGCTGTGGGTAGCAGGTTTAAGAGCCAACCCGAAAAAGTGTACCATAGGTCTGGAGGAAGCCAAATACCTTGGGTATGTTATTGGTCAGGGTCTGATCAAGCCCCAGACCAATAAGATCAAAGCCATTCAAAAGTGACCTCAACCCGTGAACAAGAAACAGGTTTGTACCTTCCTGGGGATTAGAGGGTATAACCAAAGCTTCATCCCCGACTGAGTGAACCCCATTTATAACCCAGAGTGTGGTTGTAAATGGGGTTCACTCAGAACAGAGACCAGTCACTAGTGGGGTACCACAAGGCTCTGTATTGGGTCCTGTTCTATTCAACCTATATGTAAGTGATATAACTAAAGGTTTGCTGGGCAATGTATGTCTCTTTGCTGATGATACAAAGGTGTGTAATAGGGTTGATATCCCTGGAGGTGTCTGTAACATGGAACATGATTTGGCATTGCTGGAAGATTGGTCAAAGCAGTGGAGACTGCAGTTCAATATTTCTAAATGTAAAATAAAGCATCTAGGGAAAAAGAATCCACTTAGAGAGTACAGCATTGGGGGCACAGTGTTAGCCAGCACTACAGAAGAAAAAGATTTGGGGGTGCTTATTTCAGATGATTGCAAAATAAGCAAACCGTGTAACCAGGCAGTGGGAAAAGCAAATAGAATTCTGGGATGTATCAGTAGAGGGATCACCAGCAGGAGGAAGGAGGTTCTGATTCCTCTATATAGATCTTTCGTGAGACCTCACTTAGAATACTGTGTCCAGTTCTGGAGACCACACTTACAAAAAGATATTGATAAAATAGAACGAGTTCAGAGACGGGTAGCAAAAATGGTGAAAGGTCTGAGGGATAAAACATATCAAGAGCGACTTCAGGAACTTAATACCGGTATGTACAGTCTGGAGGAAAGAAGGGAGAGGGGAGACATGATTGAAACCTTTAAATACATCCAGAGGGTGAATAAGGTTCAGGAGGGCAGTCTTTTCAATATGAAACCAAAATCAAGAACACGGGGACATGACCTCAAACTAACTGGGGGGGGGGGGGGGA
>BLSH010512949.1:174346-187055 GCA_018402905.1 Glandirana rugosa | reverse complement strand
ACTGTGACAAAAAATTTATATTATATATGTCATTGACTCTCTAACACAATTTTTCTAATCACATCATGTTGTGAAAACTATCAATTTATTACACACTAAATATCTCCAGATATGTAGTCTGAAACCACCAGACTATTTTTTTTCGACCTGTTAATACCTCCTTACGCCATGTTTACCTAAACCAAGTGTTTCTCCTAAAGTTATTCCAATCAGCCATTTTCCTGTACTTACTCCACTGTGTACAGTACAGACTTTACCACAATATCACAATAGCCTACATGTTATTTAGTTATTCTATTGGCCTCTGCTAATTGTGGCTCATATAACCTCACCATGCCAAAAAGGTGAAAAAATACTGTATACTATAGCTCTAGCTATCCCTAATTTGGAGGGACCAGTCCTCTTTGTGAACCAAATCCATTTGTACCGCATTCCTCCATAATTGTCCAGCTTTTTTTTATCAGACCACCAAAGTCTGATGTATAGACCTCTATAAATCACACATTATTTAACTATCAAAAGTGTTGTACTACACTAATCTTTTTAACACAATCTCTCAGTTACTGTATATATTATATTTAAAAAACAGTGTCAAATAAACATAATAGTCAAACAGTACATGTGGGTTTAACTAATCATTTTTTGCCTATTAAAGCGGAGTTCCACCCAAAAGTGGAACTTCCGCTTTAAAGGAAAGTGACCCTCTGACATGCCACAATTGGCATGCCATTTTTTTTGGGGGGGGGGTGCGACCGGGGACCCTTCCTCTCCTAGCGCCACGGAGCTGGAAGGAAGTTCACCTTCCTCCCCCTTCCTCTTGGCGATCTTCTATGACCTGTGACGTGTCATTCAGAAGTCGCAGCGCAACTCGCACATGCGTGCCCAGCTTTGAAGCCAAAGCCGGGCGCCCACACTTGTGATGCCAACACCGATGAGGGGAGGGGGAGAAGAGCGAGCCCTCGGGCGACCGCATCGCTGGAGCCTGGGACAGGTGAGTGTCCGATTGTTAAAAGTCAGCAGCTACACTTTTTGTAGCTGCTGACTTTTAACTGGGTGGAACTCCGCTTTAATTATTTCTGGCCTATTTAACTGTGGGCAAAGCAAAGATACCTGTACCTGCATTGTGCTACACCTTCTCCCAGTTTCTTATCTCAGAAATTTGGGAGGTATGCAAATACATTTGGTTTAGTTACTCAACAAGAACCCATTTTTAATAAGTCTCTTTATTAACCTGCATAATGTGAAGAAATTATATCAAGTTTAAAATATGTGGATTTTCAACAATACAGGATTGCATTAAAACGTATGCAACCATGTAAGCTCTTGTTACACCCATGTTTGAAATATATAGATAATATTTTAGTATTACACATTGAGCTAAGTCAACACTTTCTTCTGATGTGTTAAAAGAAAGAAGTGATGAGCAGTTAAAGCTATGTTAAATGAAATTGGTACTACTTAAGATGAAAGCCTTACTGGATTAAGCTTAGCTTTGGTCTTCTAACCCTAAGGTCAAAGGGATTAGACAGATCGAAGGATTCTAAGAAATTTGAGTACAGAGGCGCTGTGTAACTGGAAAAAGATCCACAATGTCTCCATGGGTGAGGGCAATGGGAGAGGCGGTTTAAATATCATCAGCACATGACAGTAGATGACATACCCACATCTGCTCCATTTACATTATTAACAAAGACTTCATGCGTAGGTGCAAGTGTCAAGAGGCAGATGTCAAAGGGCTCCAGGCACAGGGGTCACAAGCTTGTAACCTCATAGTCAACCCTACACACAACTGGAAGCATAAGCTTAAAAGAATAGGAACCTGTAGACAGAAAGAGGTCATTGATTTCATGACTGAACAGAGTGGACACAACAACCAACGTGACTGCCTCACTACAGGCACTTGAATAAGCGAGTCTGATGGATTAGGTATAATTACCCACTAAAGGGCATTTCCACTTTAAACAATGTTGTTGTCATCAGGCTTTACAAATGTGCCATGACCACTTTGTAATGTATGCGTTGGTTAATTAAAGGAGACGTATAGCCAAAGCTATTTTGGTTGTACTTCTCCTACGGATCACAGTTCGTTCTGCACTCCTGTGACCCATTTTCAGCCTACAGTGGACTGAAGCCCGCTGTCGACTGACATCACAGAGCTGTTCTAGGCTCTGAAAAGATCCTGACCATATGCTAGGTATCTGCCCAGAAGCTTGGACCAGCAGCTGGCTCAGCCTCTCAGCGAGCCGCAGTGGCCTTTGATCACTCAGTCTTAGAGCTGGCGGGGGACAGATGCAGAATTGGATTGATGCTGCATCCACCTAGGTGAGTATATATTGTTTTCTAAATACTGAACTTTTTTAAGCCATAAGGAGCTATAAAGTAATCTGGGCACAAGGAATTTGTTTTTGATAGTCTAAAGGTGCCTATTATTATTATTATACAGGATTTATATAGCGCCAACAGTTTGCGCAGCGCTTTACAATATTAGGGCAGACAGTACAATTACAATACAATTCAATACAGGAGGAATCAGAGGACCCTGCTCGTTAGAGCTTACAATCTAGGAAAGACATTAGATAAGAGTCTTTTGATCTGGCTGGTTGATCATAGTTACATACAGTATTTAGTCAGGTTGAAAAAAAGACACAGGTCCATCATGTTCAACCTATAGAAAACCGCCATATACACAATCCTTATACCTACAGTTGATCCAGGGGAAAGCAAAAAAACCCTAAGAAGCCATGTCCAATTTGCTTCAGAAGGGGGAAAAAATTCCTTCCTGATGCATAGTGCCCCTACTTATTCACAAAAAAAGGAAATAGTAGATAAAGGCACACCGTTTTTGAAAAAACTTAAAAAATGTCCCACAATGTAAATCTACTTTTAGTCACATCATAGAGCAATGCAGATCCAACTAAATAACAATAAATTAAGTTTGCCCACTGCCAACAGGATCCACTCTGCTGTCAGCACTCTGACAGCTACTGATCCCCACCATGGAATGTAACTTAATTGAACAAATATGGACATGACCATGACTACTAGAAAACAATATTGTAAGCAATAGTCAGCATGGATTCACAAAAGACCAAAGTTGTCAAACAAACCTTTCTTTTAATGAAGTAAGCACAAACATAGACAAAGGAATGGTTGTGGTTATAGTATACTGGGCCTTGTTAGCAACCTCTATTAGCTGCCAGTTTTCACCAGACTGGACAGGAACTCTGCCCTGCTTCTTCAGAAGATAGGCCATACACATTTCATGCCTCACATGCTCTAGGCCTGAGGCCCGTCTGTCATAATACTCACAGTTTCCTGACCCAAGCCCCCCTAACTTATTGTTAAAGGGGATTTCTAATTATTAACAGACCCTCACAACCACCGTGGGTTAGGTCAAGTTGGGAGGAAAAGGGCTGTGTCTTCATCATGTGGACAAGGTACACCCCCCCCCCCCAATGTTTAGGGTATGTGGTCAGGTATGATTCAGGAAGAGGGGCTGTATGCTTGCTTTCCCCCACCTTTCTTGGCCAGCCAGGCTACATACTCAAATAGGAGTTTGGTATGGAATTTTTGGGAACACCCCAAACCATTTCTTGTTTCTTTTCATGGGGCCCCCAACACCCACCTCATCAAGGATAAGGATCTTGTATGTAATTTTACATTTCATGTGTTTTTTTTTTGTTTTTTTTAATGCGGGGTCCCCAGAGATTTTTCACTGAATGTGCTTAAAATGCAATATTTGCTTGGAGTTCCTTAATGTCTTCAGTTGTAACACTAAGTCAATAAATTATTGTAAATCTCCTCTTTAGTTTTTTGACAGCTAAATTTGTGTCCCTGCAGACAGTGCTATGAAACACAGTATGAACAGTTTACATACACAGGGTGGACAGCATGTAAATCACCAACAGGAAAGTTCAAGTTGACAGACGTAAAACATTTCCTCATAGCAGACAGTGAAAGGACAGGGCTGACCTCACAGTAAACCCAGTGACCTGACGATGGGCTTATTTGTGTTGACTTCCCAGAAGTTCTCTTATTAGGTCTGAGTGAGTAAATCACTTGGTCAGGTTTAGGACTGGACTCTATTCAGAGGCCTCATCCTCACAGTCTATAATACTTGAATTGGAAGCTCTTGTACAGACAATGCCTTCTGTTCTTGTATGTGTTTTGATTTGTAGGCCTGCCACCTGGACAGAAAGATCTCAACCAAAGGAATTTTCTTCACGATTACACAAATGCCTTTCTTAGTTCTTTGTCCTTCTGTTGTTTCTGAAATACTACCCAGCGGGAAGCAGATCCATAACAGCCATGCTTTGATTCCATAATTATGAAGCCTCCCCATACACATGACTCTCCAAGACAACCATCCATTGTTGGTCCTGACTCGGTGAACTCTGAACAGCTTGTGTTTTTATTATTGTTCCTCTGCTATTTATTTCTAAAGCAAGATTCCATCTCCAAATATAAATAACCAATATAATGTGAAGAATTTTCACCTCTCATTCCAAATGTTGTCATAGGGAAGGGAGACTTCTGGCACCACTCAGCGGGGGTTCTTGGTTTAATGACCCTGTAGATTGTTATAAGGCTAGTTCACTGTAAAGTAACTATCCATTGTTTTTAAAAATAGATTCTGGTGACATCTTCATATCTTGTACAGATGTGTACGACGGAAAAAATTGTTTAGTTTCAGATTCATTTGTTAAATTAATAATTTTGTTTCCACATATTCATTATGTTAAAATGATTCATTTTTAGAATTTGTTTTGTATATTCCGATTTGTTTCATATATTCATTGTTCCATATCAATTCGTATTTCAGAAGTTATTTCGGGAGATTGGCTATATTCGTTTCAACATGTGTTTGGGTTGAATGAAGGTTGATCCAGCTTAATCTCTGAATCATAAAATAACAAATGGAACTGATTGATTCGGATTAATTTGTTATGTTATGATTCTGAGATTCTGATGGATCCACCTCCATCCAACTCAGACCATAAGTAGGAATCATCTTACCTTACTGTATTTAATGCAATATGTTTCCATTTCATATGTAGTGCATTTTTTACAATAATGAAAAATGTTAAAGAAAAATTAAAATGAAAGGGATCCAAGTCAATTTGGATAATTGGCTATGTTGTTACCTTATTTCGGATGCTTCAAACATCTGAATGAAACAAATGAATACAAATGAATTTGTCTCCATGCGAGACAGTGTTATTGATTTGTTTGAATTTGTTGTTTTGTTATAATTTATTTCAGATTCATTGAAATTCATTATTGTGATTCAGAGATTCAGATACGTCGAATAATGAAAATGTCATCCGAATTTTTATTCATAACAAAACAAATCCCACATTTCTAATATCTTGATCAAGTTCCAAACTGTCTAGCTTTTGGACTCAAAACTCTATGCCCCATTTCACGATTTAAGCTTTGATGTGTAGACTTTCAAAAAAAAGTGTACTGAACACTCACAGTCTAAATTAATGCTGTTTACAGTTTCTAATGGAAAAGATTTCTATAATTTTATTTTTTACCTGTTTATAATTTTGTCTCAGTTTCTCAGATTGATGGATGGATTGTATAAAAAAAAAGTGACACCCATATAATTTGTGTCTGTCCTGCTTTAAGATAATGGGGAATTGGTGGGGTTATTTTTCTGCCTCCCCAAGCATTGATAGATATGACATGAAAAAAGGGAACACTACTAATTTTTAAAATTCTATTCAAATGTTTATGATTGCTAAAGGTATGGGGGAACTATAAACAAAACTTTTTTTCCTTCAGAAAGTACTATTGCTTTTGTATTGTATATAGGTTATGTTTCAAGCAATATTAAAAAAATGACATGCAGTTTATTTTTGTGTGCATTCAAAAATTGCTGGAGGTATTTTTTAACAGAATTTGCTGGAGGCATTTTAAAAAGCGCGAGCAGGATTTTCTGAAATATAACTTTCGACAATTTCTTTGCACACCATAAACTAACGTTAGGATGAAATTGTTAGAACTGTATGTCAGTCTCTTAATCCTAACATATTTTGGACACTAGGAGTGGAGGGGGAAGTGTTCTGCCAGTTTACAGAAGAAGGGGAGACTAAAAAAGACCTAGTCTTTGTGATAATGCTTATTTATAGTCCATTCACACTATGCTTTGCGTTAAGGCAGCCCAAATAAGATTGAATCAGCTGGCAGTTCATCTTAACACATAAAAAAAGTAACATGTGCCCCTATTTTTTATTAACTGAACCATAATGTGTGGTGTGGGCATTGTAGTGTTGTGTATTGTGCGTGTATAGCCCACTACTGTGCATTGTGGTGACTAGGGATGGGCGAACGGTTCGGTCCGAGCATAAGTTTGGGCTGAACTTTCGCTGTTCGTTCATTTGGCGAACTGCCAAACAAACGGGACATTTGACCGTTTGTTTGGCCCCCCGAATGGACCAAAATGCAATGCAGCACTAAACAATGCATTGCAAGCCCTGATTGGCTGAAGCTGTGAAAGCTTCAGCCAATCAGGGCACAGAGCACTGTCAGAGCCATGATTGGACTCTGTCATAATGACTTTATCCAATATGGCTCATTCCTGTCCCACAGTATAAAAGTATTCTTTCAATGGCAGCCATTTTCAGTGTGATTGCGGCTGGAGAGAGATAGAACAGGGCTCTGTTCAGTGCTATTAGTTAGCTAGTGTGCTAAACTGTGCTATTTTGCTTCAATTGTCAGTGTAGAAAATGAATTTAGTGTCAGTCTAGGGATAGTGTGAGTGTAGTGAGGAGGACCATCGTTCAGCTTTGCATAGTGTGCAGCTAGAGTAGGGACAGCTCAGATAGTTTCACTGTAGTGTAGTGAAACTGTCATTCATACATACATTAGTGTATATGTAGAGTAGGTGTCAGGAAAAGTCAGGAAAAGTCTCACCAGCTGATGGCGCTGTGGCTTAGGGATCCATGAGCTGCAGTTCCAGTATCCACCAGCAGGTGTCAGTAAAGGGCTCACCTGTTGGTGGCACTGTGGCTCCTGGATCCATGGGCTGCAGTTCCATTGTCCACCAGCGGGTGTCTCCCAGCAATCAGAAGCTCATGAGTCATCAGCTGATGCTCGTTGCAGGAAGAATATTTAGACCCTGTCTGCCATGTGCTTAGTGCCTTGGTGTTGGTCTCCATGTGCTCCTGAATCCTAAATCCTGTATCTGTTCCTGGACCCCTGTCTTGCAGCCTGATCCCTTCCCACCTGCTCTCTCTGTCATCTTTTCCCTGTTCCTGCCTTATCTTACTCCCAGCTCTCTCTGACTGATCTCCTGTGTATGACCCTGGCTTGGCTACATTTACAGTTTGGCATTTCCCTATCTGCTGTATATACTTTGTTTAGACAGTGTTCTTTGTGTGTCACTATTTTGTTATTTGGTTGTTTTACACTGTTTGGTATATTGGAGGTGCGTTTACATCATTATCCACTTATCTTTTAAATAAATTATATTATTTACACTACTTGTGCCTGGCATGCTCTGTTGCAGTTCACACATCTCTGGTCACACCTGTTGCTGACAGTAGGAATAGCTCAGATAGTTTCAGTGTAGTGAGACCATGTCAGTAACCTTTACATTAGTGTATAGCTAGAGTAGGGACAGCTCTGATAGTTTCAGTGTAGTGTAGTGAGACCGTGTCAGTAATCTTTACATTAGTGTATAGCTAGAGTAGGAACAGTTCAGATAGCGTCAGTGTAGTGACGGTTGAACTTCTGTGTGTGTTACTGCCAGTTTAACGCCATATAGTTCTGTGGGTGTTACTGCCAGTTTAACGCCATATAGTTCTGTGTGCGTTACTGCCAGTTTAATACCATATAGTTCTGTGTGCGTTACTGCAAATGTAACGCCATATAGTTCTGTGTGCGTTACTGCCAGTTTAACGCCATTAACTTTTGTGTGCATTACTGCAAATTTAACGCCATATACAGTATCTCACAAAAGTGAGTACACCCCTCATATTTTTGTAAATATTTTATTATATCTCTTCATGTGACAACACTGAAGAAATGACACTTTGCTACAATGTAAAGTAGTTAGTGTACAATAACAGTGTACATTTGCTGTCCCCTCAAAATAACTCAACATAGAGCCATTAATGTCTAAACCACCGGTAACAAAAGTGAGTACACCCCTAAGTGAAATGTCCAAATTGGTCCCAAGTGCCAATATGTTGGCATCGATGGTTCCCTTAGTGAACTGTTGCTCCCCAGTGCCAGCAGCACTCATGCAGCCCCAGGCCATAACACTCCCACCATCATAGTTGACTGTTGGCAAGACACACTTGTCTTTGTACTCCTCACCTGGTTGCCACCACACACGCTTGACTCCATCTGAACCAAATAAGTTTATCTTGGTCTCATAAGACCACAGGACATGGCTCCAGTAATCCATGCCCTTAGTCTGCTTGTCTTCAGCAAACTGCTTGCAGGCTTTCTTATACATCATCTTTAGAAGAGGCTTCCTTCTGGGATGACAGCCATGCATACCAATTTGATGCAGTGTGTGGCGTATGGTTTGAGCACTGACAGGCTGACCCCCCACCCCTTCAACCTCTGCAGCAATGCTGGCAGCACTCATACGTCTATTTCCCAAAGACAACCTCTGGATATTATGCTGAGCACGTGCACACAACTTCTTTGGTCAACCATGGTGAGGTCTGTTCTGAATGGAACCTGTCCTGTAAAACCGATGCATGGTCTTGGCCACCATGCTGCAGCTCAGTTTCAGAGTCCTGACAATCTGCTTATAGCCTATGCCATTTTTATGTAGAGCAACAATTCTTTTTTTCAGATCCTCAGAGTTCTTTGCCATGAGGTGCCATGTTGAACTTCCAGTGACCAGTATGAGAGAGTGAGAGCGATAACATCAAATTTAACACATCTGCTCCCCATTCACACCTGAGACCTTGTAACACTAATGAGTCACATGACACCGGGGTGGGAAAATGGCTAATTGGGCCCAATTTAGACATTTTCACTTGGAGGTGTACTCACTTTTGTTGCCAGTGGTTTAGACATTAATGATTGTGTGTTGAGTTATTTTGAGGGGACAGCAAATGTACACTGTTATACTAGCTGAACACTCACTACTTTACATTCTAGCAAAGTGTCATTTCTTCAGTGTTGCCACATGAAAAGATATTATAAAATATGATACTGTAGTTCTGTGTGTGTTACTGCCAGTTTAACGTCATATAGTTCTGTGTGCATAACTGCAAGTTTAACGCCAGATAGTTCTGTGTGCGTTAATGCCAGTTTAACACCATCTGTGTACATTGCTTCCAGTTTAACATCATTTACTTCTGTGTGAGTTACTGCCAGTTTAACCACTTGCCGACCGACAACCGCAGGTTGACGGCGACAAGGTGGTGTGATATCGCAAACCGCCGTCATATGACGGAGGCTGCGAGATCGTGCACTGTGAGCGCGCTCACTGTGTCCAGGGGGGGGGCAGGGAGCGGGTGCGGCGGACTCGATCTCCGCCGGCTACCCGCGATGCCCCCCCCGGAGTGAAAGAATGGAGGTCCGTGCATGTAAACACGGATCTCCGGTCTGTGAAATGGGGAAGGGCTGTGATCACAGCCTTCCTCTATATGGAAGCTGTGATCACTCCCCTTCCCCATGCTAGGGCAGCCCACACTCAGTTAGAACACGCCCAGGGAACACAGTTAACTCTTAGAGCACCCCCTGCAGGTTAACCCCTTCACTGCCAATGGCATTTACACACTAATCAGTGCATTTTTATAGCACTGATCGCTGTATAAATGCCAATGGTCACAAAAAAGTGTCAAAATGGTCCGACATGTCCACCCCAATATCGCAGTACCGCTAAAAATCGCAGATCGCCGCCATTACTAGTAAAAAAAATAAAGATAAAAACCCCAAAAAATGAATTCTCATTATCCGTAAACGTGGCAACTTTTGCGCAAACTAATCAATAAACGCCGATTGCAATTTTTTTTATCACAAATATGAGGAAGAATATAAAATCGGCGAAAACCGTTGAAAAAAATGTTTTTTTATATTTTTTTTTGGATTTGTATTTTAGCAAAAAGTAAGAAATTTGGTTTTTTTTGCAAAATTGTCGCTATTCTTTTGTTTATAGCGGCGATCAGAAATGATGCAGAGGTGATCAAATACCACCAAAATACCACCAAAAGAAAGCTCTATTTGTGTGAAAAAAAACGCAAATTTCATTTGGGTACAACGTCGCACGACCGCGCAATTGTCAGTTAAAGCGACGCAGTGCCGAATCGCAAAAAGTGCTCTGGTCCTAAAGTGTGAAATCCTTCCGGGGCTGAAGTGGTTAACGCCATATGGTTCTGTGTGCGTTACTGCAAATGTAACGCCATATAGTTCTGTGTGCGTTACTGCCAATTTAACGCCATATGTTTTTTTTTTGCATTACTGCCAGTTTAATGCCATATAGTTCTGTGTGCATTACTGCCAGTTTAACACCATATAGTTCTGTGTGCGTTACTGCCAGTTTAACGCCATATAGTTCTGAGCGTTATTGCCAGTTTAATGCCATATAGTTCCGTGTGCGTTACTGCCAGTTTAACGCCATTTACTTCTGTGTGCGTTGCTGACAATTTAACGCCATATCGTTTTTTGCGTTACTGCCAGTTTAAAGCCATATAGTTCTGTGTGCATTACTGCCAGTTTAATGCCATATAGTTCTGTGTGAGTTACTGCCAGTTTAACGCCATATAGTTCTGCGTGCGTTCCTGCCAGTTTAACGCCATTTATTTCTGTGGGCTTACTGCCAGTTTAACGCCATATAGTTCTGTGTGTTACCTTAAGTTTAACACCATATAGTTCTGTGTGCGTTACTGCCAGTTTAACGCCATATAGTTCTGTATGTGTTACTGCCAGTTTAATGCCATGTATTTCTGTGTGCGTTACTGCCAATTTAACGCCATATAGTTTTTTGTGTTACTGCCAGTTTAATGCCATATAGTTCTGTGTGCGTTACTGCCAGTTTTAACGCCATTTACTTCTGTGTGCATTACTGCCAGTTTAACGCCATATAGTTCTGTGTGTGTTACTGCCAGTTTAACGCCATTTACTTCTGTGTGCGTTACTGACAATTTAACGCCATATAGTATTTTTGTGTTACTGCCAGTTTAACGACATATAGTTTTTTTTTGTGTTACTGCCAGTTTAACGGCATTTACTTCTGTGTGAGTTACTGACCGGTTTAACGCCGTTTACCTCTTTGTGCGTTACTGCCAATTTAATGCCATTTACTTCTGTGCGCGTTACTGCCAATTTAATGCCATTTACTTCTGTGTGCGTTACTGCCAATTTAACTCCATATAGTTTTGTATGCGTTACTGCCAGTTTAATGCCATATAGTTCAGTGTGCGTTACTGCCAGTTTAACACCATATTGTTCTGTGTGCGTTACTGCCAGTTTAACGCCCTATAGTTGTGTGCGTTACTGCAAGTTTAATGGCATATAGTTTTGTGCGTCACTGCACGTTTGGCGCATTATATGGCAGTATATTATAGTGTATCCGTGGAGTGTGTCTGTGTAGTGTGAATACTCAAATTAAAGTGCACCAAACACCACTTTACATTGATTAAAGTGCATCTACATACAGATCTCCACTTCTTCTTAACATTTGCAAATAAGCACAGCCCCCTCCCTTACAATAATGTCTGGGAGGACAAGAAGGAGAGGCAGACGTTCCTTTGGCACTGTAAGGGGGCCAGCAACAAATGTGTCCACAGGGAAAAGGGGACGTGGTGGTCAGTCCTCAGGCAGGGCATTATTTCCTCTGTTTAGCGTGTTTGCCTGTGCTATCCAGCCACAGCATGCAGAGAAGGTGGTGGACTGGCTTACTAAACCTTGTAAATAGGGGTTGGCGCTAATCAAGAAGTATAATAGAGTATGACATAGACATAAATATTGCATAAAACCAGAAATACAACAAAATCAATGTCAGCTTACATTAGTAAACACTAATATTTAAACTGGTAAAGTCCACTATATGGGGTGATGGTGTGGAATGCTCAAGTGTTGCTTCTTGGGGCCTGCGTGCAATCAAGCGTGCAGTCAAAATGATAGTTCCACAGAAAATGGATGACACAATTCTTCTTAGGGTGAGAAGTGACAGTAAAATGCTGTGGTGAATCCAGGTGCCCGCCCTAGTGAATCAAAGGCTTACCAGAACCCAGATATATGCAAGCCCACATATATGGTACGCTCTTGTGTGGTCCTATGTCGTCCAAGTTTCTCCACTGGCACGTCACACAATCCGGTTGGATGTCATCACAGTGGGGTGTGGGGGTCTCACGTCCGTTCTTCCTCCGGTGTTATGGTCAGGAAAAAAACTTTAGGTCTCCCCGATATGAACAGTAACCTTGGGCTCATCAAAGGTTTAAAAAGAAAGAAAGAAGAGCGGGCTCTCCATAGCGTAAAAAAGTACCTCAACAAAGAGGATTTTGTTTATTCAGATAAAAAATTTCACAAGCTTGTAGAAACAATAAGAACGCAGCAATCCAGGGTCAGCAGCGCCCGACGCGTTTCGTCCTAATAGACGTCGTCTGGGGGCTGCCGACCCCCTGAAAGGCTGCGCATTTATAACAAATCCATAGAGACATGTAAAAGGACTGGTATTGTGGCCTCCTTCTTGCCTGCACTCTGGGGGTGTGGGGTGACACTACTGTAGGTTGGC
>BLSH010512949.1:161171-171561 GCA_018402905.1 Glandirana rugosa | reverse complement strand
CCCGGCTTATTTATACTTTTTTGACACAGTTTGAAGATGATTTTAGAACAGTTCTATGGCCTCTAATGTTAATTAATACTTTTCAGACCCATTTTGAAGATGATCTCCATTTTTGCTTTTTTTATGTTTTTATTTTTTTAAAAATATTTAAAGTTATTTCCCTGTCCCCATTTCTTTGTAGGTCACTTGTCCCACCCTTACCCACATTTCCTTCCTTTTGCAGACCTCTAGGACCTTCCAGGACTATTTTACAGCACTTTTTGTACCTAAAAGTCCGGGTCTCCATTGATTTCAATGGGGTTCGGGGTCCGGGACAAAGTTCGGGTTCTGTCCGGACCCGAACCCGGACTTTGTCCCGAAGTTCGGCCGAACCAGCAGAACCCGGACTTCTAGAAGTTCGCTCAACTCTAGTCATTAGGTTACCAGGACCTAATCTTTTTGAGGAGCTGCCTCCATGCACCATACATCAATGTTTTTTACCTATTCCAACACACTAGCACAGTAGCTTCCACTCCAATTCCCTCCTTCTTCGAGGCTGCCTAGCTTTGAGGGTGTTCAATAATTTCATCTGGAACAATGTTTTTGGTATAGGTTTAATGGGCACAATTAGCAACCAAAGACCATTTTTTCAGCACCTGTTTGACAGGTGCATATCATTGCAATTTTTTTGGCCTTTATCAAGGGCACCTCTATAGGGTTATGGTGGGAAGGTGCCACCGACACCCAAAGACCATTTTTTCTGCACCTGTTTAACAGGTGCAAATCATTGCAATTTTTTTTTACGGAAAGGCCAATTCTTGCCTTGATGAAGAGCACCTCTATAGGGTTATGGTGAGAAGGCACCACCGACACCCAAAGCCCAATTATTATGCACCTGTTACTTCTATCCAAAGTCAAAGTGACACCAGAATTTATCCAAAAAATCTCTAATCTTGTTTCCAGTGCACTACATTGTGGCCTCATCATACACACTGGCTCCTCAGTTGTTGCTGAGCAAAATAAAGGCAGCTTGCAGGGAAAATTTCATTTTTTTGCCTTTATAAATGCAATTATTGCTGCAGCAAATTCTAGACATGGTACAGATCTGCCACTTTACAGGTAGACTAAGGGGACCCCCCAGGCACTATATTGGAAGGAATTTTTCATTTTTATGCTTTCACTTTAAAAATCCAAAAATCATTGCTCATTTAAAAATTAGGTTTTTCAAAAACTTTTTTTTCATTGATACATGTCCCCCAGGGCCAGACCTGGATCCCTATAACCATTGTATGCACAATTACTTACATATAAGCCTTCAAAATGGGCACTTTTGATTTTTGAAGTTTGTGTCCCTTTAGCGTTAATGGGGTTCATTATTCGGGTCCAAACGTTTGCGGTGTTCGGACGTTCTGGTGCGAACCGAACAGGGGTCAGTTCAGCCCATCCCTAGTGGTGACATTCAAAATTAATGGGGTTCCTATATTAATTTGCAGTATAATGTAAAGCATCATAAAAAAATCAGTGTGAATGGGATCTTCGTGTAATATTATTATTATATAATTTTATTATGATAATAACTATTTATACAGTGCTTTACCAAAATGTGAAGTATATTATATAACTTTTTAGAAGCAGCAATATTTTTAACCACTTCAAGACCAAGCCTGTTTTTTTGGGTTTGGTGTTTACGAGTTAAAACCAGGTTTTTTTGCTAAAAAATTACTTTGAACCCCCAAACATTATATATATTTTTTTAACACCCTAGAGAATAAAATGGCGGATATTGCAAAACATTATGTCACACTGTATTTGCGCAGTGGTCTTCCAAGTGTGCTTTTTTTTAATAAATTCATGTTTTTAGTTAAAAAAATAAGAAAACAGTAAAGTTAGGCCAATTTTTTCCATATTGTGAAAGATAATGTTACACCAAGTAAAATGATACCCAACATGTCATGCTTCAAAATTGCGTCTGCTTGCGGAATGGCGAAAAACTTTGCAACGATCGCGGCGATACCTCACATGTGTGGTTTGAACACCGTTTTCATATGTGGGCGGGACTTACCATGCGTTCTCTTCTGCACGCGAGCTCGCAGGGACAGGGTGCTTTAAATTTTTTTTTTATTATTTATTTTGCTTTTTACTTCATATTTTTACACTATTCTTTTTTTTTTTTTTTTTTTTTTTTTAATGTGATCACTTTTTATTCCTATTACAAGATATGTAAACATTACTTGTAATAGAAAAAAGCATGACAGGTCCTCTTAAATATGCTGGCCCCCTTACAGTGCCAAAGGAACGTCTGCCTCTCCTTCTTGTCCTCCCAGACATTATTGTAAGGGAGGGGGCTGTGCTTATTTGCAAATGTTAAGAAGAAGTGGAGATCTGTATGTAGATGCACTTTAATCAATGTAAAGTGGTGTTTGGTGCACTTTAATTTGAGTACTCACACTACACAGACACACTCCACGGATACACTATAATATACTCACTAGGGGGAGAGGGTCCGGTAAGCGGCGGAGATGACGGGAAAGCGTTGGGAGGGAGGGGGCACCTCTCCCACCGCTGATAAAAGTGATGTCGCGGTGAATCCCCTGCTAAGACCACTTTTATCTTGTTCAGAATCGCCTAAAGAAAAAAGCCTGCAGGCACCATTCAGATATCACCACTCAAACCCAAGGACGTCATATGACGTCCGGCGGTACGGAAGTGGTTAATGGAAGTTTACAATGTAAAAACACAATATTGTAGATAATAGCTCCAGGTGCCTGACCATGGGCCTGATTATCAGTGGAGCCCCATCAGTGCAGCATACCAGTGTCCATCAGTGCAGCCTCATCTGTGCCACCTATCAGTGCCCATCAGTGCTGCCTCATCAGTGTGTATCCTCATCACTGCCCATCATTGCAGCCTCATTAGTGACCATCAATGCAGCCTATGAGTGCCCATCAGTGCAGCCTCATCTGTGTACGTCAATGAAGAAGAAAAATTACTTATTTGCAAAATTGTATAACAGAAATGAAGAAAGGGTTTTTTTTTTTCAAAATGTTTGGCCTGTTTTGTTTGTTTAGCAAAAAAATAAATAAAAACCCAGTGGTGATTAACTACCACCAAAAGAAAGCTCTATCTGTCTCAAAAAATGATAAACATTTCATATGGGTACAGTGTTGTATGATTGCACAATTGTCATTTATAGTGCGACAACACTGAAAGCTGAAAATTAACCTGGGCAGGAAAGAAGTGAAAGTGCACTGTATTGAAGTGGTTGAACTGTTAAACTAGATGTTCCAGCACATACAGTATGCTGGGACTTGTTGCTCTGTAAAGAAGGTTACTCCCTCGATTGCTAGAATACTCCAGAATTGATGAGTGGTGACGGACCACCATCTTGCTGGTCTGGTCAGCAGGGGAGGAATGCAATAGAAGCTGAGTGGATTCTTAGATTCTAAAATAATCTTCGTCATGGGGCAACAGAATTTGTGAACTTCTATGATTCTTCCTGTGTCGAAGCAGTCACCAGGGTAATGTAGCCAGAAAATATGTGTCAGAGCAGAGGCAGAACTAGAACCTTCAAGGCCCCAGTGCAAGAAACCATGAAGGACCTCCCTAATCCCCGGCCGAGACCCTTCCCTCCGAGTCCAGTGGCCGAATGCCAGGGCCTGGCCGCAAATGTGACCTTTGCGACCCTGGTAGTCTCGCCACTGGTACCAGTAGCTTTTTATTTTTATCATTTTTTTATCATTTTGTTTTGTATTTTTTACCATTTTATTTGTTTTAGAATATTACTTTTTACATTTCTTTCAGGAGCCCAGTTGGGGGGCTTTGTTGAAATATTAAGGGTCTAAAGGCCTCTGATGGTTCACCTTTGAGATAGAGAAAGGAGATTGAGAACACAGCCTTCAATCTCCATCCCTGCAGCCTCAGCTGCATAGAATGAATGGGCAGTCTCCAGAATGAATGGACAATCACCCCTCTTAGCCTAAATCCCCCCACTCCCTCCTAGCAGCAAAAATCCTCCCTCCTAGCACCACCCCCCCCCCCCCCCCCAGCACAGATCTCCACCCCCCCAAATACCCTCTCTTAGCCAATTTCCCTACCATTCTCCTTCCCAACCCCAAAACATCAACCCCCAAATCCCAAATCCTCCCTCTTAGGATAAAAAATCCCCCCATCCTAGCAACATAAGTCCTCCCTCCCAGGTGCAACCCCCCTCCTCCCCCAGCTCAAATCACCCTCCCCCCCAAAAAATTCTCCTCTTAGCCCAATCCCCACCCCTCCTTACCTGTCCCAGCACAAATAGCTACCCAACTCAATTTTACAGGTGGAAAATCACAGTCAGGGGGAGGTGTGCTGGGCTGTACTTTCCCCACTCTTGTCAGAACATTGATCCTCCATTGTCCATACAGCAGATGACACAGATCGCTCTCAGATCAGACTATATGTGGCTTGATTCCCTCCTCTTTTTTATCTACTCACCTCCCTGCAGCAGTAAATGTCAGTAGGGGATGGGTAAAGTCCATGCACAGTCTGATCTGAGAGCGATCCCGTGTCATTGGAGGATCGCTGTTCTGACAAGACTGGGGAGAGCACAACCAAGCTAAATGCCTGATTTGCCTCCTCTCCCTCCCGTAGGCATTCAGCGGCTGCAGGAGGAAGGGGATCAGTTCCTCTATAGGCATTATGAAAGGCAAGGTGATCGATGGACATTATGTTATGCGTTCATTTACAGGAAACTAAGGTGGAATCCAGTCTGGGTTTTACCAGCCACCTTGGCAGAGTTGGTTCCGGACCAGATTTTGCAGTCCACTTGTGCCCACCGACAGGTGGTATAAAGGAACCAGGTCTGGATCAGAGTTTTGCTGTTCATCTGGACTCAGAAAGCCAAAGACTGAGAGAGCTGCTGTACTGAACTTTGCTTTGTGACTGAAGCAAAAAGGTTTGCATTATCTTTGTTTTGTGGGTGACTGGGGCCCTTCACCTCTGAGTTAGGAAAACTGGATATGTTTAGTTAGTGCCTGGGTGGCAAGGATTTATTTTCTGTTTTGTTTATTTGATTTTACATGCAACCTTGTAACTAAACCTGGCTACAAGTCAGGTTTTAAGAAAACCAGCCATTTGGACTACCTTTTTCCAGGGAAGGTGATCCCCATTGAGCTAACCCCCCACACATGGTGGATTTTTGGCAGGCATCTTCCTAAACAAGTGGAAAGATGGAGGATGTGTTAAAAGCCCTGCTGCAGGCCACTGCAACTCAGCAGGAAACCAATCGCCAGGTTGCACAGGCCACTGCAGCCCAGCAGGAAACAAACCGCCAAGTCGCAGAGGCTGCGGCAGCCCAGAGGGAGGCACATTGCCAGCAGCTGGAGGCAAATTGCCAGGCCATTGCAGCTCAGTAGGAGGTGAATCGCCAGGCCATTGCAGCCCAGCAGAAGACGAATCGCCAATTTGTGGAGGCCCTGATTGAGTTAAAGAAGGGGTCCGCAAGTCCTTTGCTGGTTGAACAGAAAATGGTATGTGCCAGCTTTTTCCTGCAGGAGATGACACCCGCAGATGATATGGAAGCGTACCTAGCAACTTTTGAAAGAGTCGCTGTTCGAGAAGGATGGCGAAAAGAGCAATGGGCAGGACTGCTAGTGCCCTTTCTGACTGGAGAACACCAAATAGCTTATTATAACCTGGAACCAGATGCTGCCCAGAATTATGAGACACTGAAAGCTGAGATGCTTGCACGCATGGGCGTCACCATTGCAGCCCGGGCTCAACGGGTGCATCGTTGGTCATCCAGTACTGACAAGCCATCCCGTTCCCAAATGTTTGACTTGATACACCTCACCTAGAAATGGCTGCAGCCAGAGACTTTGCCTGGCCCTAAGATTGTGAAGCGTGTGGTCATGGATCAATATTTACGGGCTCTCCATGCTACTTTGAGGAAGTGGGCCAGCTTCGGGGACCCTAACACTGCAAACCAGCTAGTGGACCTGGTGGAGAGATATATTGCTGCTGAGGACTTGTTGAACCCATCCGTGCCCCACTCCAATGTCTCTAGGAGTATAAAAGGGTGTGGAGAAAAATTCAAGACTGTTGCCACAGATAATGAGACCATGGGCTCAGGACCTAGAGACTGGCCAAATAGGTCAGGAAGGTCTCTGAGGCCGTTTAGAGGACTCGGTACAGAATGCATAAAATGTTATCGCTGCCATGCATTTGGTCATATTGCTGCTAACTGTTCTCTGTATGATGAACCAATGCAATGTGATAATGCTTACTTAAAAAAAATGCATGTCTCTTTTTGCACAGGTGGGCATGTACTGCAACATGTCAGGAATGCATGGAAAAGCATATGTGTGTAATTTCAGTTGATGGAAAGCCAGTCATGGTTCTGCTAGATTCTGTTAGCGTGGTGACATTAGTCAAAGGTGATTATCCACTTCAGCCCCGGAAGGATTTCCAGCTTTAGGACCGGAGCCCTTTTTGCGATTCGGCGCTGCGTCGCTTTAACTGACAATTGCGCAGTCGTGCGACGTTGTACCCAAACGAAATTTGCGTCCTTTTTTTCCCACAAATAGAGCTTTCTTTTGGTGGTATTTGATCCCCTCTGCGTCATTTCTGATCGCCGCTATAAACAAAAGAAGAGCGACAATTTTGCAAAAAAACCCAAATTTCTTACTTTTTGCTAGAATACAAATCCAAAAAAAAAAATATAAAAAAACATTTTTTTTCACCGTTTTTGGCCGATTTATATTCTTCCTCATATTTGCGATAAAAAAAATCGCAATCTGCATTTATTGATTGGTTTGCGCAAAAGTGGTCGCGTTTACGGATGATGAGAATTCATTTTTGGGGTTTTTATTTTTTTTTTATTAGTAATGGCGGCGATCTGCGATTTTTTGCAGTACTGCGATATTTCAGCGGACATGTTGGACCATTTTGACACTTTTTTGGGACCATTGGCATTTATACAGCGATCAGTGCTATAAAAATGCACTGATTACTGTGTAAATTCCATTGGCAGTGAAGGGGTTAACCTGCAGGGGGCGCTCTAAGGGTTAACTATGTTCCCTGGGCGTGTTCTAACTGTAGGGGGACTGTACCACAGCCCTGTGATCACAGCCCTTCCCCCTCACACAGAGCGGAGGTCCGTGTTTACATACACGGACCTCCGCTCATTCGCTCCGGGGGGGGGGCATCACGGGTAGCCGGCGGCAATCGAAGCCGCCGCACCCGCTCCCTGGCCCTCCCCGAACACAGTGCGCACGCGGGCGCGCCTCCGGCGGCGCGCGTGCGCTCACTAAACTCGTTCCCGCAGCCGCCGCCGTATGACGGCGTTTTGCGGGAACGAGCCACTTTGCCGCCGTCAGATGCCGATCGGCGGTCGGCAAGTGGTTAAGTAAATACCGCAAAGTTACACCCTAGCACTATTGGGGTTATTTACATACATGGTGAAACACGTGACTACCAGATTGCTGTGGTTGAGATTGATACCTCTTGGGGCAAGGTGACACATTCAGTGGGGGTGGTACCCTCACTGCTTCATGAAGCCCTAGTGGGGAGAGATTTTTCCCACTTTTGGAGTTTATGGGAAAACAGAAGGAGTCGGGAGGACAGAGCTCCCCCTGCTGAGGAAACACTGGAACTCACTCCGGACCATTTTGAGTACAAAATTGAAAGGGGAACTGATGGCGTGTCTGAAGAAGGAGAAGATCCCTTTCCTTTTTCTGTAATAGCTGGGGAGCAGGAGGAGCTAGAATCCAGCCCCCCAGCTGGAGGTTAATGAACAAGAAATTATCTCTGACTCTAATAGTGAGAGTGGACAGAATGTGGTGCCCGACTTAGAGGTCAGGAACGATGATTTTTGTATGGAACAACTAAAAGACGCCACACTAAATAGAGCCAGAGAAAACATTAAGACGATAGATGTGGAACCTGTTGAACCTAATTTAGGGGTGTCTTTTCCCTACATGGCTCTTAAAAATAACTTGCTGTATCAGGTGGTAAAGCAAGGGGAGGAGGAGGTAGAGCAGCTAGTGGTTCCCAAACCCTATCGCCGGATGGTATTAGATTTAGCCCATGGTCATATAATGAGGGGGACATCTGGGTATAAAAAAAAAAAGAAGAGAATAACCCAGAGATTCTTTTGGCCCGGGTTATATGCAGATGTCAAAGAATATTAAGTCATGCCCAGAGTGTCAGTATTCTGTGCCCTCTCCCCATTTTCGCAGTCCGCTGGTACCATTACCAATAGTTGAAGTGCCTTTTGAAAGAATTGGCATGGATCTGGTGGGACCAGTAGTAAAGTCTGCCGGGGGCCATCAGCACATACTGGTAATTCTGGACTATGTCATGCGATATCCTGAAGCCATTCCCTTACATAAAAGCTCAGCTAAGACTATTGCTAAAGAGCTTGTCCAGGTATTCAGTCGTGTTGGTATTCCAGAGTCACTAAAGAATTGTGTAAGTTGTTCAAAATCTCCCATCTCTGTACCTGTCTACCACCTGCATACTCAGGGTCTTATGGAGAGATTTAACAAAATGCTCAAAAGCATGTTAACCACTTCAATACCTAGCTATAGTAATATGATGTCTACAGATGGGATCTCCCATCCTGGGTGGACGTCATATGACATCTTCAGTATTTCGCCGCTTCTGTGGGCCCCCAGGTCCCTTGGGACTCAGCCCATCCCCAATCAGGGGAAAGAGCCAATAAAATTGGCTCTTTATGTGATCGGCTGTGTCCAATAACAGCCAGTCATTTCCAGGATCCGGGTTCACACCGCTCATGCGCGCAGCAATCGGGGTTGAGGCTTGTCCCTCGGACAAAGCCCAGCCCCGATCAGGGTAAAGAGCCAATGAAATTGTCTCTTTACCATGTGACCGGCTGTGTCCATTCACAGCCAGTCACAAATGTAAACTCAGTGTCGGTAACTGGCTGTTACCGGGTGTGTCTCCTCACACACCGTTCCAGTGTGAGGAGAAGATCTGGCTAACAGTGAGTTACACTCTTTAGTGATCGCTACTATGCCCAGATTGTCCCCACCAAATAATGAAGACCTGTCATCGGTGCCCAATCTGAGTACCTGTCACTAAGCTTATCAGAGTACTTGTCACCCCATCTGTGGTACCTATCACCCCCTCAGAATACCTGTCACCCCATCTGGGATATCTATTACCCCATCAGAGTACCTGTCACCAATCCGAGAACCTGTCACCAGTCTGAGTACCTGTGACCCGTCCGAGTACCTGTCATCAGTCTGAGTACTTGTCATCAGTTTGAGTAGCTGTCATCAGTTCTTCACCTTTCATACAGCCACCATGTCCAAAAGAGTATACACCCCAGAAGAGGCATATCAGATACTAAGACTGACCGATGAGAGCAGCGGGGAGCTCTCAACGCCCAGTTAGTTCTGATTCTATTTCAGATTCTGGTTTGGAATATGAGCCCATCGAAGGCAGTACATTGGAATCAGAGGAGGAAGCAGTCCACCGTAAAAGAAGATGGTCTGAAGACCAAGGAGCTACCAGCAGCACCAGGCACCCCACTGGACAATCGGCAAATGCCAACGGTGCTAGACCCCAGGAGGAAAGGCCCAGTACAAGAGCTGGAATTTCGCGCCAAAGCAGTAGGGCCCAAACCCAGCTCCCGGAGGTCTTGGCAAACCCACCGTGGCTGCCTGCTAGCACAAGGTCAGCCACAACCCCCCCCCCCCTTTTTACAGAACAGCCAGGTGTGCAAGTCAACACCGAAGCATTCTCATGAATCGATTTTTTAAATGTATTTTTCCCTGAAAATTTGGTTTAAAACATAGTGGAACAAATATCTTTTTGCCTGTCAATTTATTCAAAACAACCCCAACTCAAGCTATGCCCACCCTTTCGAATGGAGACCCCTAACAGTGGCGGAGTTTATATTGTTCCTAGGCTTTACGCTCAACATGGGGCTTACAAAAAAAATGAAGTACATGCATATTGGTCTACCAACCCCATCCACTACATGGCAATTTTTTCATCGGTCATGTCCAGGTCCCATTATGACTGTAGCCAGGAGTGCAGAAATATTCCTCTGGCATACAGACAATTGTGTTCATTGCTTAACATGGGCAACTCCCTCTAGTGTTCGTTTGGGGAATAAGACTGTAATTACAGTGAGGCTGAAGCATTGTGGGAATGTAGTTTGGAAAGGAGAAACAGTCAGCAAACTCTGGTGTGAAGGACTCCATTTCCCATCAGGCTGTGTTGCGCTGGAGACTTCTGGGAGGTGCAAAGCATTGTGGAAGAAACATATTTTAAGTGGGAGGAGGAGCTAAGAGTGGCCTCTTTGGAACAGCGTGATCGATCAGTGAGGAACCCTGCGTGCTGCTACAACCAGAGACGTGAGGACCGATGTCAGTATTACCCTGGACCTGTACTGGCTACTTTT
>BLSH010512949.1:149543-161161 GCA_018402905.1 Glandirana rugosa | reverse complement strand
GACATTCACTTGCGTATTGTATTACAGGTAGCTAGTGGAACGGAAAGTATTACGGTGTGTCGGATATCTCCTTGACTAGGGGAAGGAGGACGTCGGCGACTTACGGATGCCCTCCCTCTCCTCCGTTTAGTCCGTAAATCGAACCAACACGAGAGGGGTCAGAACAGTCTTGTCGCTAGGGAAGTTACTGTGCCCTAGCAAGAGTCTAGTCTGACACGTACCTGAAATGGGTTGGGGATGACTGTAAATGACGACGTCCCTCCACTCATCTATTTTTTCTCCTCCCTTATTTTTGCCATAGAAACATTTGTAAAGGGGCGGGGTTAGTAAGATGACCACGCCCACATGGGGGCGCCAGAAATATTTCTGCACCCAGGCGCCTGTAACCCTAGGATCGGCCCTGGCTACCCAACTCAATTTTACAGGTGGAAAATCACAGTCAGGGGGAGGTGTGCTGGGCTGTACTTTCCCCACTCTTGTCAGAACATTGATCCTCCATTGTCCATACAGCAGATGACACAGATCGCTCTCAGATCAGACTATATGTGGCTTTATTCCCTCCTCTTTTTTATCTACTCACCTCCCTGCAGCAGTAAATGTCAGTAGGGGTTGGGTAAAGTCCATGCACAGTCTGATCTGAGAACGATCCCGTGTCATTGAAGGGATCGCTGTTCTGACAAGACTGGGGAGAGCACAACCAAGCTAAATGCCTGATTTGCCTCCTCTCCCTCCCGTAGGCATTCAGCGGCTGCAGGAGGAAGGGGATCAGTTCCTCTATAGGCTGTGTGGCATTATGAAAGGCAAGGTGATCGATGGACATTATGTTATGCGTTCACTTACAGGAAACTAAGGTGGAATACAGTCTGGCCAGAGACTTTCCCGGGCCCTAAGATTGTGGAGCGTGTGGTCATGGATCAATATTTACGGGCTCTCCCTGCCACTTTGAGGAAGTGGGCCAGCTTCGGGGACCCTAAAACTGCAAACCAGCTAGTGGACCTGGTGGAGAGATATATTGCTGCTGAGGACTTGTTGAACCCACCCATGCCCCACTCCAATGTCTCTAGGGGTATAAAAGGGTGTGGAGAAAAATTCAAGACTGTTGCCACAGATAATGAGACCATGGGCTCAGGACCTAGAGACTGGCCACATAGGTCAGGAGGGTCTCTGAGGCCGTTTATAGGACTCCTCTTGTGTCCACCGACAGGTGGTATAAAGGAAGCAGGTCTGGATCAGAGTTTTGCTGTTCACCTGGACTCAGAAAGCCAAAGTCTGAGAGAGCTGCTGTACTGAACTCTGCTTTGTGACTGAAGCAAAAAGGTTTGCATTATCTTTGTTTTGTGGGTGACTGGGGCCCTTCACCTCTGAGTTGGGAAAACTGGATATGTTTAGTTAGTGCTTGGATGGCAAGGATTTATTTTCTGTTTTGTTTATTTGATTTTACACGCAACCTTGTAACTAAACCTGGCTACAAGTCAGGTTTTAAGAAAACCTGCCATTTGGACTACCTTTTTCCAGGGAAGGCGATCCCCATTGAGATAATCCCCCACACATGGTGGATTTTCGGCAGGCGTCTTCCTAAACAAGTGGAAAGATGGAGTATGTGTTAAAAGCCCTGCTGCAGGCCACTGCAACTCAGCAGGAAACCAATCACCAGGTTGCACAGGCCACTGCAGCCCAGCAGGAAACAAACCGCCAAGTCGCAGAGGCTGCGGCAGCCCAGAGGGAGGCACATCGCCAGCAGCTGGAGGCAAATTGCCAGGCCATTGCAGCCCAGTAGGAGGTGAATCGCCAGGCCATTGCAGCCCAGCAGAAGACGAATCGCCAATTTGTGGAGGCCCTGATTGCGTTAAAGAAGGGGTCCGCAAGTCCTTTGCTGGTTGAACAGAAAATGGTATGTGCCAGCTATTTTGCTGCAGGAGATGACACCCGCAGATGATATGGAAGCGTACCTAGCAACTTTTGAAAGAGTCGCTGTTCGAGAAGGATGGCAAAAAGAGCAATGGGCAGGACTGCTAGTGCCCTTTCTGACTGGAGAACACCAAAAGGCCTATTATAACCTGGAACCAGATGCTGCCCAGAATTATGAGACACTGAAAGCTGAGATTCTTGCACGCATGTGCGTAACCATTGCAGTCCGGGCTCAACGGGTGCATCGTTGGTCATCCAGTACTGACAAGCCATCCCGCTCCCAAATGTTTGACTTGATACACCTCACCTAGAAATGGCTGCAGCCAGAGACTTTCCCGGGCCCTAAGATTGTGGAGCGTGTGGTCATGGATCAATATTTACGGGCTCTCCCTGCCACTTTGAGGAAGTGGGCCAGCTTCGGGGACCCTAAGACTGCAAACCAGCTAGTGGACCTGGTGGAGAGATATATTGCTGCTGAGGACTTGTTGAACCCACCCATGCCCCACTCCAATGTCTCTAGGGGTATAAAAGGGTGTGGAGAAAAATTCAAGACTGTTGCCACAGATAATGAGACCATGGGCTCAGGACCTAGAGACTGGCCACATAGGTCAGGAAGGTCTCTGAGGCCGTTTATAGGACTCGGTACAGAATGCATAAAATGTTATCGCTGCCATGCATTTGGTCATATTGCTGCTAACTGTTCTCTGTATGATGAACCAATGCAATGTGATAATGCTTACTTGAAAAAAATGCATGTCTCTTTTTGCAGAGGTGGGCATGTACTGCAACATGTCAGGAACGCATGGAAAGCAAATGTGTGTAATTTCAGTTGATGGAAAGCCAGTCATGGTTCTGCTAGATTCTGTTAGCATGGTGACATTAGTCAAAGGTGATTATGTAAATCCCGCAAAGTTACACCCTAGCACTATTGGGGTTATTTACATACATGGTGAAACACGTGACTACCAGACTGCTGTGGTTGAGATTGATACCTCTTGGGGCAAGGTGACACATTCAGTGTGGGTGGTACCCTCACTGCTTCATGAAGCCCTAGTGGGGAGAGATTTTTCCCACTTTTGGAGTTTATGGGAAAACAGAAGGGGTCGGGAGGACAGAGCTCCCCCTGCTGAGGAAACACTGGAACTCACTCCGGACCCTTTTGAGTACAAAATTGAAAGGGGAACTGATGGCGTGTCTGAAGAAGGAGAAGATCCTTTTCCTTTTCCTGTAATAGCTGGGGAGCAGGAGGAGCTAGAATCCAGACCCCAGCTGGAGGTTAATGAACAAGAAATTATCTCTGACTCTAATAGTGAGAGTGGACAGAATGTGGTGCCCGACTTAGAGGTCAGGAACGATGATTTTTGTATGGAACAACTAAAAGACGCCACACAGTGGTGGAGTTTATATTGTTCCTAGGTTTTACGCTCAACATGGGGCTTACAAAAAAAATTAAGTACATGCATATTGGTCTACCAACCCCATCCACTACATGGCAATTTTTTCATCGGTCATGTCCAGGTCCCATTATGACTGTAGCCAGGAGTGCAGAAATATTCCTCTGGCATACAGACAATTGTGTTTATTGCTTAACATGGGCAACTCCCTCTAGTGTTTGTTTGGGGAATAAGACTGTAATTACAGTGAGGCTGAAGCATTGTGGGATTGTAGTTTGGAAAGGAGAAACAGTCAGCAAACTCTGGTGTGAAGGACTCCATTTCCCATCAGGCTGTGTTGCGCTGGAGACTTCTGGGAGGTGCAAAGCATTGTGGGAGAAACATATTTTAAGTGGGAGGAGGAGCTAAGAGCGGCCTCTTTGGAACAGCATGATCGATCAGTGAGGAACCCTGCGTGCTGCTATAACCAGAGCTAGGCCCAAAGCCTATGTTCCAGCCGCCTGAATTCTCTGCAGGTGGCCCAGTTAGCAGCCGCTCTTCAGCAACACAGTGAGTGACCAGCAGAGCCTTTCGATTCTCACCTCTGTCTGGATTGAAACAGCAGCAGCTACGGCAGCAGTCTTACCTATCGATCCAGGAGAGCTGCAAGGAGTGCATCGGATGCTATCCACCTTCCAGGAGCAAGCAGCCAGTGTGAACTAACGGTCCCAGCATTGCCATCCTCTTTATCTGAGTGCAGGATTGTTTGCTTACATACAGCCGTTTGGATTTGGTGAGCGGGCTCAGGCCCACATATAAGAGTACTTATTCTGTCTATGTAGCATCTCTTTGTTACACTGGATTACTGTTTGTGACCAGTTTGTTCAAGGGGGCAGTGATCACTACAAGGCTATATAGTGCAGTGGAATTTAACCCTTTTTGTGCCTCATCTCAGTGATTAGAAGGACACCGTTTTTTTAGGTACCGAACTCACTTTTATAGCCAGCAGATTACTTGGACATTGCAAGACAGGATTATTACAACTCCATCTACTCATCCTCTCCCCAGTAATTTACTCAGGGCTATTTACTTGGAAATACTATATCTCCTAAGAACTCTCTGACCTAGAACAGGAGAATTTAAATAGAAATGTATAGTTACCTAATGGACTCATAGAAGTGAATATATTTTATTTGTGCATTATTGAACCTTGTTATCTGAATTATAATCCATTGAGTGGTACCAATTTACCCTTTGGGTCATCTATTTGGTATAGGGTATTACTGTATTATTTCTCCTTTCAGCTTTAGTAGATATCACCTATTTTCCAGTGAACCCTTGGGCATTGTTTAAACTCAATTGGAGGAACTGTATTCCTTTCAACTGTTGTTTTTGGAGAATACAGGGAGTGATGGAAATTAACCAATTATCTACTCCCTTTGTTCACTAGATTGTTTCACTTGTTGATGTGAAGTATTGTAATATTTATGTTATTTTGAAGATGTGTTTCACTTTCACTTGTTGATGTGAAGTATTATAATATTTATGCTACTTTGAGATTGTTATTTCTTGCAGAAAAAAGTTAAGTGAACATTTCTAACTCTATCTGTGTTGTGGTCTCCATAAGGCCCCTTTCACACTGGGGCTGGCAGGCGGTAGCGGTAAATCCCCGCTAGTCTCAGCGGGGATTTAGCGCTGTTATAGAGGCGCTACGGCGCTGCTATGCAGGCGGGTGCGGGGCACTTTTAACCCCCCACAAGGGTTTAAAACGGGGTTAAAAGTGCCGGCGCGCCGCGCTACCGAGGCGGTGTGCAGCCGCTTCGGAAGCGATGCCCATTGTTTTTAATGGGCAGGGGCGGTGGAGGAGCGGTGTATCACCGATCACCGCACCGCCCCAAAGATGCTGCTTGCAGGACTTTTTGTAACGTCCTGCAAGCGCACCGCCCCAGTGTGAAAGCACTCTGGCTTTCACATTGGGGTGGGTGGGGAGGGTTTTTTGATGCGCTTTACAGGCGCTATTTTTAGCTAAATAGCGCCTGTAAAACGCCTCAGTGTGAAAGGGGCCTTACTGAAACAGAGTAATTGCTAATGGAACCTTGCAATATGAGTGAACCCAGAGTGTAAGGGTGGTGGAGGACTCTCAGAATGGGGAAATCCAAAGGGGAATTGATTATTTAAGCAACCCTCTAAAGGGCAGCACTACATGACATTATAATGCGCTTCCTGCATTTTAGAGATAACTCTCAGTGCCCCCCGAAATCATCCCAATTTTGTTAAACTATATAAAATTCGCCCCCTAATTGATTTTTTTCTCTAAGAAATTTGCCGAAGTTTATATCCCTGAGCAGAGCATCTCAGTGCACGAATCCCTGGTCCATTTCACAGGCCGGCTGGGAATTAAGCAGTATATACCAAGTAAGAGTGCCAGCTATGGTTTGAAACTCAACAAGCTCTGTGAAAGCGCCTCCGAATATGTGCATGCCTTTCGTGTGTATGAAGGCAAAGATTCCCAGCTCCAGCCCCCTGAGTGTCCACTGTACATGGGAATAAGCGGGAAAATTGTTTGGGAGTTGGCATTCCCACTCCTCCAAAAGGGGTATCATATCTACATGGATAATTATTATACAAGTCTGCCCCTGCTCCGCCACCTATACCTGAAACAAACTTTGGGCTGCGGTATAGCAAGGAAAAACAGGAAGGGCTTCCCTCAGAGTCTTGTCACCACAAGGCTACAAAGGGGGGAATCGGAAAGCCTGAGGAACGAGGAAGTGTTGGCCATGAAGTGGAGGGATAGGAGCGATGTATACATGATATCCACCATCCACAATGACACCTCGTGGAACTTCCTGGAAGACGTGGCCCCGTTCAAAAGCCTTGCTGTATCCACGATTTAAATGATCAAATGTTGCAGCCCTATCTCTTAACACGAAAGTCCCTCTTCTGGTACAAAAAAGTCACAATTTACTTTTTTCATTTGGCCATTTATAACTCCTTCATCAGAAATCGACTGAAGTATCCAACACCTTCCTAAAATTCATTGAAGACATCATCACTGCCCTAATCTATCAAACCCCTCCCAGAAAGCAGTTGCTCCGATTGTGTCAGCAGACTGCATGAGTGTCATTTTCCTGGCAATATTCCAACTTCAGCAACCAGAAGAAGACTCCAAAAAAATGTTGGGTGTGCGCCAAAAGAGGAGTAAGGAAAGACAGCAGTTTCCATTGTCCCCAATGTCCCTCCCAACCTGGCCTTTGCATGGAGAATGCTTCAGACACTATCATACTCTTGTAAACTATTAGCCCATATTTCAAATAGACTGCCTGTTCCCCATTTTCAATTTCTGTGATGATTATTTCCCTGGTGCCTCAGCCAACCATAACACTGCCTTCCATGTGAACTGACCCTTGCCTGTTCATCGACTATGCCTCTGCCTGCCGTCTGCATTGTTTATCTGCTATGTTTCTGCCTTTCACGTAAACTGACCCTGGACTGTAACGACTATACCTCTGCCTACCGTCAATTTCTGCCTTTTACCTGCACTGACCTCGATCTGTTGACCATGTTTTTGCCTGCCCCTTGGACTTATCTTTCACCCTGCTACACAGGAGTCTCACATATGTGAGGGGCTCCAGAATGGTGTTCTGATTTGAGAAAAACAGTTATTGGTTTTATCTTTGTTTTGTAATTCCCGAACAGGGTCGGCTGTCTGGAGGCTTCAAAGCGATTTGGGTGGGAGAAGCCTCTACCCCTGTCCCCATTCTTTCCTGACCAAGGCCCTAAGCTTGATAGTCCTGCCTGCTGCATGGATAAATACTTTGGCTGTACTGACAATATGTTGGCCTGCACTGACCCAGGACTTTTCCTGGACCATGTGCCTGTTGCCTGGTCCAATACTTTGGCTGCACTAACCATATCTCTGCCTGCTGCCTGTACTAACTATTATTTTAGTTTTTGTATTTTGTTACAGTATATGTATTTTGGTTTGTAATTGGTATGTACAGTACATGCTATGTGTTAGAAATATGAAGGTCTTTCAACAATGTTAATGGCAGGAATTTGTGTGTAATTTATGTCACTTGAACACCTGGAGGTGCTACTTGGATGCTGGGCCTCTGTATGTGGCCAGGCTGTGTAAAAGCCTCACACATGTGGTATCGCCATACTCAGGAGGAGTAGCAGAATGTATTTTGGGGTGTCATTTTTGCTATGTACATGCTATGTGTTGGAAGTATCTTAGAAATGGACAACTTTATGCTTCTAAAACACATGAAGGTGCCACTTCGTTGTTGGGCCTCTGTATGTGGCCAGACTTTGTAAAAGTCTTACACATGTGGTATTGTCATACTCAGGAGGAGTAGCAGAATGTATTTTGGGGTGTCATTGAAAGTATGCATATGCTGTGTGTGAGAAATAACGTATTATTATGATAATTTTGTGTGAAAAAAAACCAAAACTTCATTTTCCCAAGAATTGTGGGAGAAAATGACAACTTCAAAAAACTCACCATGCCTCTTACTAAATACCTTGGAATATCTACTTTCCAAAAAGGGCTCATTTAGGGGGTATTTGTACTGCCCTGGCTTCTTAGTGTCTCACAAAATGAGTACTGCACCATAGCTTGAAGACTCTATAACTTTCAGATGCCAAATAATATACACTGATTTGGGTTATTTTTACCAAAGATATGTAGCAATATACATGTTGGCCCAAATTTATGAAGAAAAATGACTTTTTTGCAAAATTTTTACTATAGAAACTAAAAAATAGGTGGGTTTTTTTTTCAATATTTTCGCTCTTTTTTTCGCTTATATTGCAAAAAATAAAAAACCCAGCGGTGATTAAATACCACCAAAAGAAAACTCTATTTGTGAGGAAAAAAATGATAAAAATGTTGTTTGGGTACAGTGTAGCATGACTAAGTAATTGTCACTCAAAGTGTGAGAGTGCTGAAAGCTGAAAATTGTTCTGGGCAGTAAGACGGTATAAGTGTCCTGTATTGAATTGGTTAAAAAAGGTGGTGGACAAAGATGGGAGAGATTGTGATTTCCTGCTGCCATACCTCATGTTTGCCTTATGAAAGGTACCTCAGGCATATACAGGTTACTCCCCTTTTGAACTACTGTATGGTAGACATCCCAGGGGATTGCTAGATGTTGCAAAAGAAACGTGGGAGGGAGCAACCACACCTTATAGAAGCGTCATTGAGCATATCTCACTGATGCAAGATAGAATCGCTGCTGTCATGCCGCTTGTATAAGAACATATGGAGCAAGCCCAGGAGGCCCAGAGAAGGGCTTATAATTGGGGTGTCAAAACCTGGGTCTTCAGAACTGGTGATAGAGTGCTGGTACTACTCCCCACAGTTGAGAGTAAATTCCAAGCAAAGTGGCAAGGTCCCTTTGAAATTATGGAAAGAGTAGGGGAGGTAAACTACAAAGTTTACCAGCCAGGAAAAAGGATACCAGAGCAAATATATCATGTTAATCTCTTGAAACCTTGGAAGGACAGAGAGACTGGCAATGCCAACCCCACAAAAGGACATGTCCCCTGTGACTCCGGAAGTACCCATAACTGAAACCTTGTCAGTGGCCCAACAGAAGGACAATAAAGAATGTGTGAGTAAGAATAGAGACTTGTTCTCTCACCTGCCCAGACTGACCACAGTTATACATCATGACATAATTGCGGAACCAGGTGTCCGCGTAAATGTAAAGCCCTATAGAATACTGAGGCTGGGTAGAAAGCAGTTGCAAACAAAATAAAGAACATGTGAGAGCTGGAGGAGTCCCACAGTGACTGGTCAAGTCCCATAGTGTTGGTCCAAAACCAGATGGAACTATAAGGTTTTGTAATGATTTCAGAAAGTTGAACAGCGTGTCCAAATTCGATGCCTACCCAATGCCTTGGGTCAACAAGCTTGTTGACAGATTGGGTAGTGCCCGGTACATAACTACTTTAGATCTGACTAAAGGTTATTGGCAGATACCCCTAACAGAGTCTGCAAAAGAGAAAATTGTGTTTTTCTACCCCTGAGGAGGCATTCCAATATAAGTAGATGCCTTTTGGCTTGCATGGTGCTCCTGCCTCATTCCAAAGAATGATGGATAAGACCTTAAAAGCACATCGTCAATACGCAGCCGCCTATTTGGACAATGTAGTCATCCACAGCCCAGATTGGGAATCTGATTTTCCCGGGTACAAGCAGTAGTAGATTTCCTTAAGAAAGCAGGACTCACCGCCAACCCCAGAAAGTGTGCCATAGGCTTGGAGGAGGCCAAATGCCTTGGCTACATTATTGGTCAAGGCTAATCAAGCCTCCGATCAATAAGATTGAGGCAGTTCAAAAGTGGCCCCAACCTATAAATGAAAAGTAAGTTCATGCATTTCTTGTGATCACAGGGTACTATGGGCGTTTTATACCCAATTTTGACACCATTGCAGTAATACTGACAGATCTGACGAAGGGTAGGGGGTCAGTCATGATTAAGTGGAATCCTGAGGCAGAGAGGGCATTTCAAAGGTTGAAGCAAGCCCTTTGTGCACAACCTGTGCTCGTGACCCCAGACTTCACAAAGGAGTTTGTGGTGCAGACAGACGCCTCTGATGTGGGACTGGGTGCTGTACTGTCCCAAGTCAGAGACGGGGAGGAGCACCCAGTGGTCTACCTTAGCAAAAAAACTCAGCAGACATGAGAAAAACTATGCCATTGTTTAGACACCCCGAAATATTACCTGTTGGGAAGACCATTCAAAATAGTCACTGATCATGCCCCTCTTAAATGGATGTGTGATAACAAAGAGAAAAACAGTCGGGTGACAAGGTGGTTCCTTGCTCTTCGAGTATTTAGGTTCAAAGTGGAACATAGAGCTAGGAAACGCCAAAATAATGCAGATTCCCTTTCCCGTACTAATTGTCTGCTTGGAACAGTTGCTCAGCCGCAGGGGCTTGAGCAGAGGGGGGGATATGTGGCATCAAGGCATGAAGGCGAGGTGATCGATAGACCTTATTTTTCACCTCGTATGCGTTCACTTGCAGGAAACTAAGGTGGAATCCGCATCTGAGTTTTACCAGCCACTTTGGCAAGGTTGTTTCCAGACCATATTTTTCAGTCCACTTCTGTCCACTGACAGGTGGCATAAAAGAAGCAGGTCTGGATCAGAGTTTTGCTCTTGACCTGGACTCAGGAAGCCAAAGCCTAAGAGAGCTGCTGTACTAAACTTTGCTTTGTGATGGAAACAAAAAGATTTGCATTATCTTTGTTTTCTGGGAAAAGCTCTTCACCTCTGAGTTAGGAAAACTGGATATGTTTAGTTAGTGCCTGTATGGCAAGGATTTATTTTCTGTTTTTGTTTATTTGATTTTACATGCAACCTTGTAAATAAACCTGGCTACAAGTCAGATTTTAAGAAAATCTGCTGTTTGGACTACCCTTTTCCAGGGAAGGTGATCCCCATTGAGCTAACCCCCCACAGCTGCTGCCCCTCCTACCCAGGTGTGCAGGGGGGGGGCAATTGTGACCCCTGTAGCTTGACCCCTGTAGCTTCACCCCTGTATCAGAGAGATATAGTCACAAAAATAGTACAAATCAAGGAGCATGGGAGCAAAGATAACCCAAATCATTGCAAAAAAGGCCACAAAACTACTATGTATGTAACACCCTCAGAGAATAGGATGCTAGAGAAGTTCAGGTAAATGTAGTTTTTTTCTGCTCTCTGTGAACAGTGGTAACTATGTAGCTATGGTAGCTATATAAACAAAAGTTTGGCTGCTCTGGGTTTCACAGGCTGCAGGCTCAACTACTTCCCTATGCTTTCTAGTAGGTTCTAGAATGTAATGAGATGGAAGAGGCAGATCCTGGGCCTGAATATCTATGAGATCTCAGCCAATCCCTGGGGAGAGTGCCCAGTAGGTGATAATGAGATAAATAATCTGAGGCATAGAGCAGCAGGGTCTTGTCCTGAGGGAGGAGATCCCAGTCTGGAAGGGCTGCTCCCTTCTGGGTAAGTCAGCTGAAGCCTGCAGAGAGAGTTCACTGAGGTTCCAGCTCAGCAGAGCTGGGGGGCCAATGCAGGGCGTCTATGAACCGATATAAGACAGGTTATAACCGATCTGTGACATGGTGTTTGGAGGTTCAGCCTATGAGTCGTGCAGAGAAATGAAACTAGACTTGACGAAGGTCCTTTTTATCCGGGGGTCAAGGAGAACTCAACCCTGAAAGTTCTGTAAAGACGTAACCGGGGGGTCGAGACGACTCGACCTTGGAGTCACTTGAGAGAGACGTCCGAAGTCGACTGAATGGGTCTTCCCTCGTCGGGAAGGTCTGACCCTAGAGGAGGG
>BLSH010512949.1:126444-149533 GCA_018402905.1 Glandirana rugosa | reverse complement strand
CTTGGGGGGGGGGGGGGGGCTATTGCAGAAATGTCTTCAAAGTCCTAACTCAAGAGGAACTGGGGGCCTATTTTTCCTGGAAGCAGTTCAGAGCCAATTAAAGAGATGTGCTGAGTATCCGACTTGGAGGTTTGTGGTACAGTGTCTAGCCAATATTGGACAGAATGTAGCCAAGTATCTGGAGACACAGTGAGTAGAGGCCTAGAAGTGGGATCCTATTGACTTTCTGCTGTTTAACCCCTTGTGTGACTGTGTCAGTGCTGCTAAATTGGTATTTTTCCTGCTGAGAGTCCCAGAAGTGCTTTTGGCTTTAGTCTCTGCAAAGAGGGGTTGCCACCCCCTTTCCCAAAGAGAGTAGACAGAATAGAAAGAGTCCTCTAATTTTTTTGTGCACCTAATTCTGGAGTATCCCAAAGTTTTCCTGCACCCCACCCAAGTTTAACCAGCAATAAAGCCTAAAAAGATATCCACTGCCTAGTTGTTGTGAGAAAAACTGTACGAGTGTCGTGTGCCTGGCTCTGAGGACCAAGAAGGGAATAGAACCCAGGACAAATCAGCGAGACAAGACAAAGGGTCTGCTGTACATGTACTAAGGTTTTCACAGGTCAGACAGCAGCTAATTAGACTGGAGAGTTCTCTTGGCAGCTTGGGGGAACCTCTAATGCATTTTCTAAGGTATGGAGTGCAGGACAGAAGAACACAGAATATGACTATACAGCATAAAGTGAGAACACCCCTAAGTGTAATGTTCAAATTGGGCCCAAGGTGTCAATATTTGGTGTGGCCACCATTATTTTCCAGCACTGCCTTAACCCTTCTGGGCATGGAGTTCACCAGAGCTTCACAGGTTGCCTGTGGAGTCTTCTTCCACTCCTCCATGATGACATCACAGTGCTGGTGGATGTTAGAGACCTTGCGTTCCTCCACCTATCATTTGAGGATGCCCCACAGATGCTCAATAGTGTTTAGGTCTGGAGATATGCTTGGTCAGTCCATCACCTTTACCCTCAGCTTCTTTAGCAAGGCAGTGGTCATCTTGGAGGTGTGTTTGGGGTAGTTATCATGTTGGAATACTGCCATGCGGCCCAGTTTCCGAAGGGAGGGGATCATACTCTGCTTCAGTATGTCACAGTATATGTTGGCATTCATGGTTCCCTTAGTGAACTGTAGCTCCCCAGTGCCAGCAGCACTCATGCAGCCCCAGACCATGACACTCCCACCAACTTGCTTGACTGTTGGCAAGACACACTTGTCTTTGTACTCCTCACCTGGTTGCCGCCACACACACTTGACACCATCTGAACTAAATACGTTTATCTTGTTCTCATCAGACCACAGGACATGGTTCCAGTAATCCATGTCCTTAGTCTGCTTGTCTTCAGCAAACTGCTTGCTGGCTTTCTTGTGCAACATCTTTAGAAGAGGCTTCCTTTTGGGATGACAGCCATGCATACCAATTTGATGCAGTGTGTGGTGATATGGTTTGAGCACTGACAGGCTGACCTCCCACCCCTTTAACTCTGCAGCAATGCTGGCAGCACTCATACATCTATTTCCCAAAGACAACCTCTGGATATGATGCTGAGCACGTGCACTCAACTTCTTTGGTCAACCATGGTGAGGCCTTTTCTGAGTGGAACCTGTCCTGTTAAACCACTGCATGGTCTTGGCCACCATGCTGCAGCTCAGTTTCAGGGTCTTGACAATCTTCTTATAACCTAGGCCACCTTTATGTAGAGCAACAATTCTTTTTTTCAGATCCTCAGAGTTCTTTGCCATGGGGTGCCATGTTGAACTTAGAGGGACCAGTATGAGAGAGTGAGAGCGATAACATCAAATTTAACACGCCTGCTCCCCATTCACACTTGAGACCTTGTAACACTAATGAGTCACATGACACCAGGGAGGGAAAATGGCTAATTGGGCCCAGTTTGGACATTTTCACTTGGGGTGTACTCACTTTTGTTGCTAGAGGTTTAGACATGAGGTAATGGCTGTGTGTTGAGTTATTTTGAGGGGACAGCAAATGTACACTGTTATACAAACTGTACACTCACTACTTGCATGCATGGCTAAAGACCTGGTGTAAGGAGGATTTGTGTTTATAGAGCACTGTGCTGACTTTTCATTGGGGTACAACCTATATGCTAAAGATGGTTTGCACCTAAATGGAAGGGGGTCTGTTGTGCTAGAGGAGAGGTTTATGGGAAGGCTGGAGGAGTATTTAAATTAGGATGGGGGGGTGAATTAGATTATAATGGGGCAGACAGGTCAGACAGGGGTCAGCCCCTATTGGTAGGTGGAATGGGGAAAGATGGGAGGAGTGCTATAGAAGATGATATGAAGGTTGCCATGTTACAAACAACCAAAGAAAATGGTACTGTTTGTACTAAAATAAAAAAATATGCAACATACATGTGCAAAATGTGACAGTAAATGAAAATCTTTGTTTGCCAATGCCAGAAGTCTGCCAAGCAAAATAGGTGAGTTGGAAGCTCTGGTGCACGAGGAGAACTATGATTTAATTGGTATTGCTGAATCTTGGCTTCATTCTTCACATGACTGGGCTATTAATATTCCTGGTTATGCTCTCTTTCGGAAAGACAGGGTACAATGGAGGGGCGGTGGTGTCTGTCTCTATGTGAGAAGTGATCTCAAAGCGAGTGTGAAAGAGGACCTAGTTGATGGAGTGCGTGATGAGTCTGAAGCATGATGGGTAGATCTGTATATGGGTATATATACTACAAAGGTTTCATTGGAGTTTGTTATATACCTCCCAGTGTTAAAGAGGAGGTGGAATCTCAGCTCCTTGCACAGATGGAAAGGGCTGCAAGGGCTGGGACAGTAATAATAATGGGGGATTTTAACTACCCGGGAATTAACTGGAGTAATGGCACTGCTGAGACAGTTAAGGGCAAAAATGTATAAACCTATTACAGGACAATTTTATGGTCCAGTTTAATGAGGCCCCAACTAGGAATGACGCTTTGCTGGACCTGGTAATCTCAAACCATGCAGAGCTTATTACCAATATTCATATAAAAGAACATCTGGGTCTTGGTGACCATAACATGATTTAATTCAATGTAAGCTGCAAGCAACAAACACATACGGGAAAGATAAAAACACTTAACTTTAAACGAGTTGTAAAGGCAGAAGGTTTTTTTTATCTTTATGCATTCTATACATTAAGATAAAAAACCTTCTGTGTGTAGCAGCACCCCCAGCACCCCCTAATCACTTACCTGAGCCCCTTCTCTCTGCAGCGATGTCCACGAGTGTCTTGGCTGTCCCAGACACTCCTCCTGATTGGCTGAGACACAGCAGTGGTGCCATTGGCTCCCACGGCTGTCAATCAGAACCAGTCAGCCAATCAGGGAGAGAGGGGGCGAGGCTGTGCCTGTGCTCCAAGTCTGAATGGATACACGGAGCTATGACTCGGCTCGGGTGCCCCCTGTAGCAAGCTGCTGGCTGAGGGGGCATTTGATGGGAGGAGGGGCCAGGAGAGCAGAAGAGGGACCAGAGAAGAAGAGGATCAGGGCTGCTCTGTGCAAATCCAGCTACACAGAGCAGGTAAGTATAAAATGTTTGTTATTTTAAAAAAAAGAAGCCTTTACAATCACTTTAACACTTTAACCGGTTCCACACCGCGCGCAGTATATTTCGCGTCCCGCGAATCGCCGTATATAGGCGGCGATTCGCGCAGGCGCAGCTAAGGGGCGAGTGTGTGTCAGCGCGCTCTCATGCCCGACACACTCCTGAGGAGTGTGCCCGCGGCTTGGACGGACCCGATGTCCGCCAGCGAGTCGCGATGAGCTGCCAGAGTGAAAGAACGGGGAACCGCCAATGTAAACACGGAGGTTCCCCGCTCTGTTAATGGGGACATAAGCGATCTACTGATCTCTGTCACTGGGATCAGTTAGATCTCTTATGCCCATAACAGCCCAGCCCCCCACAGTTAGAACACACCTAGTGAACACAGTTAACCCCTAGATCTCCCCCTGCATGTTAACCCCTTCACTGCCAATGGCATTTACACAGTAATCAGTGCATTTTTATAGCACTGATCGCTGTATAAATGCCAATGGTCCCAAAAAAGTGTCAAAATTGTCCGACATGTCCGCCGCAATATCGCAGTACCTCTAAAAATTGCACATCGCTGCCATTACTAGTAAAAAATAAAAACGCCAGAAATGAATTCTCATCATCCGTAAACGCGGCAACTTTTGCGCAAACCAATCAATAAACGCAGATTGCGATTTTTTTTTTACCAAAAATATGAGGAAGAATATAAATTGGACAAAACCGAGGAAAAAACATTTTTTTTTTTTGGATTTGAATTTTAGCAAAAAGTAAGAAATATTGTTTTTTTTTTTTGCAAAATTGTTGCTCCTTCTTTGTTTATACCGGCGATCAGAAATGAAGCAGCAAATACCACCAAAAGAAAGCTCGATTTGTGGGAAAAAAAGGACGCAAATTTTGTTTGGGTACAACGTCGCAAGACCACGCAGTTAAAGCGACGCAGTGCCGAATCGCAAAAAGTGCTCTGGTCCTAACCTGGGAAATCCTTCCGGGGCTGAAGTGGTTAAGAGAGCAAAAGAGCATATTATACAAGGATGAGAGCTGCTCTCCGAGACTTAGACTGGGAGGGAATATTGGCATCGATGAACACAGGACAGAAATTGGAATTTTTTAAAAAGGATGTATGCAAACTCACTGCAAAGTATATTCCCATGGGCAATAAGTTTAAAAGGCTAAAAATAAAACCTATGTGGCTCACGGTTAAAGATAAAAAAGTTATAAATGATAAGAGAAGAGCATTTAAAAAATATAAAAATGAAGGAACACTATCGTCTTTTAAATGTTAAAAAGAATATAACAAAATATATAAAGGAAATCAAGGACGCAAAAATTCTAAACAAACAACAGATTGCAAAAGATAGTAGGACAAACCCCCAACATTTCTTCAAATATATTAATAGTAAAAAGGTCAGGTCTGAGCATGTAGGCCCTTTACAAAATAATCTAGAGTGAGTGACTGGGGACAAAGAGAAGGTAAACTTATTAAATACATTCTTCAGCTCTGTGTATACAAAGGAGCATGGGGGAGCTCATGTCCATAATGGGGATGGTAGTGACACAGCCCCAAATGATCCATAATGGCTCAAAAGTGAAATGGTCCAGAAGTATACAGAATAAAGATGAATAAAGCAAATGGACCAAATGGCATCCATCCACTGATCCTAAAAGAACTGAGCTCTGACATTTCAAAGCCATTGTATCTAATTTTTAGGGACTCGTTAATGACTGGAATAGTACCTCTAGATTGGCATAGGGCCAATGTGGTGCCCATATATAAAAGGGATCAAAGTATTTACCAAGTAACTATAGACCTGTTAGTTTAACTTCTATAGTTGGGAAGATACTGGAGAGTTTAATAAAAGACCACATAGATGAGTTCTTGTTGGAAAAAATGTTTTAATCACTTCACCACCGGAAGGATTTCTCACTTTAGAACCAGAGCACTTTTTGCGATTCGGCACTGCGTCGCTTTAACTGACAATTGCGTGGTCATGCGATGTTGTACCCAAACTAAATTGACGTCTTTTTTTCCCCCACAAATAGAGCTTTCTTTTGGTGGTATTTGATCATCTCTGCATCACTTCTGATCACCACTACAAACAACCAAAGAGCTACAATTTTGGAAAAAAAAAACAATATTTTTTATTTTTTGCTATAATACATGTCCAAAAAAAAAAAATAAAAAAACAAATTTATTCATCAATTTCGGCCGGTTTATATTCTTATACATATTTGTAGTAAAAAAAAAAAAAAATTGGCGTATATTGATTGGTTGGCGCAAACGTTGCCGTGTTTACAAACCATAAGAATTAATTTATGGTGGTGTTTTTACTATTTTTTTTTTTTACTGGTAATCTGCGATTTTTATCGGGACTGCGACATTGCGGCGGACATGTCGGACATTTTTGACACTTTTTTGGGACCATTGACATACAGTGATCAGATTTTTAAATATGCACTGGTTACTGTGTAATTGTCACTGGCAGGGAAGGGATTAACCTGCAGGGGGCAATCCTAAGAGTTAACTGTGTTCCCTAGGCATGTTCTAACTGTATGGGGGCTGGGCTGCCAGGGGCATGAGAGATCTAACTGATCCCGAGTACAGGTATCAGTAGATCTCTGTCATGCCGGTTGAAATAGAGGGGAACCGCCATATTTACATAGGCGGTTCCTCGCTTTTATGCTGTATCAGACGATCATGGGTCACCGGCAGACATCGAGACCGCCCGACCCGCGGCCCCTCTCTGGGAGCGTGCGGTGGGCATGAGAGCACGCCGGCGGAGGCACGCTCCCGCCCGCTAGCCGTGCATGCACGAGTTGCCATTTATAGATGGTGATTAACGTTATGTTGCCACTCTGCAGCAGTAAATGTACGCGAGCCGGTCTTTAAACGGTTAAGCAACAGAAAGTATGGATTTATGAAGGACCTAAGTTGTCAAACAAACCTGATTTCTTTTTATGGGGAGGTAAGTAAAACTTTGGACAGAGGGGTGGCTGGGGACGTGGTATACTTGGATTTTGCAAAAGCTTTTGACACCGTTCCCCACACATGGCTAATGTGTAAGGTAAAGTCTACAGGCTTGGAAAGATCAGTTTGTAAATGGACAGAAAACTGGCTAAAAGAACGAATTCAGAGAGTAGTGGTTAATGATTCTTATTCTGAATGGTCTAAGGTTATCAGTGGTGTACCCCAAGGTTCAGTGTTGGGACCCTTACTTTTCAATATATTTATAAATGATATAGGGTCTGGGATTAAAAGTACCATTTCAGTATTTGCAGATGACACCAAGCTATGCAGTTGAATAACGTCCTTACAGGATGTTTCCAACATACAAGCCAACCTCAATGCACTGTTTAATTGGGCGACTATTTGGAAAATGAGGTTTAATGTTGATAAATGTAAAGTTATGCACTTGGGGGCTAAGAATATGCATGCATCATACATACTAGGAGGAGTACAACTGGGGGAATTCATAGTGGAGAAGGTTCTGTGGTTTTGGCAGATCATTAGCTTAATGGTATGCAATGCCAAGCTGCGGTTTCGAAAGCAAGCAACATCCTTTCTAAGAGAGGTATGTACTCCAGAGAGAGATATATCATTTTGCCCATATACAAATCATTAGTAAGACCTCATCTGGAATATGCAGTTCAGTTTTGAGTACCAGTTCTTAAAAAGGATATCGGGGAACTGGAGAAAGTGCAGAGAAGGGCAACCAAACTAATAGGAGCCATGTAGGAGCTCAGCTATGAGGAAAGATTAGAGGAACTGAATTTATTCTTTCTTGAAAAGAGGAGATTAAGGGGGTAAATGATCAACATGTACAAATACAAAAGTGGTCCATATAGTGAACGTGGTGAGTTATTCACTTTAAGGTCATCACAAAGGACAAGGGGGCACTCTTTACGTCTAGAGGAAAAAAGATTTAATCTCCAAATACGTAAAGGTTTCTTCACAGTTAGAGCTGTGAAAATGTGGAATAGACTCCCACCAGAGGTGGTTCTGGCCAGCTCAGTAGATTGCTTTAAAAAAGGCGTGGATTCTTTCCTTAATGTACATAATATAACTGGTAACTAACATTTATAGGTAAAGTTGATCCAGGGTAAATCTGATTGCCTCTCGGGGGATCAGGAAGGAATTTTCTCCCCCACTATAGCAAATTGGATCACGCTTTGCTGGGGTTTTTTGCCTTCCTCTGGATCATCTGTGGGTGAAGGATTGCGTATATGGGATTGTATGATTATATATATTTTTTCTATTGGTTGATCTAGATGGACTTGTGTCTTTTTTCAACCTGACTAACTATGTAACTATGTAAGGTAGATTAGAAAATCTTGTGACACACAACCAAGTAACTTTTTTGGGAAAATTTCTTGGTGTCATATATTATGAATTAATTATTATTTATTTTGCCTTTTTATTATGGGTGTCAATCTGTTATTATGGTCATTATTACAGTGCCTTGAAAAGGTATTCATACCCTTTGAAATTTTCTAAATTTTGTCATGTTACAACCAAAAACGTAAATGTTTTTTATTGGGATTTTATGTGATAGACCAACACAAAGTGGCACAAAATTGTGAAGTGGAAGGAAAAAGATAAAAGCAAAACTACAGTGCTTCCGAATGGAAGTATCTTCCACGCCAAACATTTTGCCAATTGTCAGACTAAAGGTGTCGTGTACCTTATGACTTGTGAATGTGGGGCATATTATGTGGGAAAAACAAAACAAGAATTTCATAAGAGAATAGCTAAACACATCTACAGTATGGAAATTGGGAATCATTATCTTCCGATCGGGCGTCATGTGGTGGTGCAACACAACTACCACATGCCTAAGGTCCAGTTTTCAGTCCTTGATCGGGTCCATCCTCCCGATCGAGGAGGAGACTGGAACAAAACACTGCTCCAACGAGAACAGAGATGGATCTTCAGACTACAGGCGACTGTGTCGCCAGGCCTGAATGAAGCCATCTCATATGCTCCCTTTTTGAAGGGATTTGCGTCTGGAAAAACTCATTAATACATGTCCTGGGCAAGAAAAACATTCCATTTTATAGCTCTCCCTCAGGTGGTTGAGATGAACATCTTGGTGCAAAATTCCTCCCCCCTGAGGCTATACATCTAATTTGTGTTATACATTTTTGAATTATTGTTAATTTGTTAACAACTTTTTAGAAGGGAATATAATTCTTATTACAGTTTTCTGTTTTGTATATTTCAGAATTTGATATATATATATATGAGGCTGCATCGACAGCATGAGTGCCTTGCCCGGACACTCGTGACGCAACTCTACCATTCGGAAACTTCCCGGCCTGGAAAAGGAGGAGACAGACTCCTCCCACGGTCCCCTTTGGTGATCCAACCAGGATCCTCCATTTGGGTCAATCCAGGCCGGCGGCATCCCGGATCCCTTCCGCACGGCTTTTCCAGTGACGCGCACGCGCAGTCACGAAACGGGCCGGACATGATGTATGTCCTTGAACATCCGCAGGAAGTGACGGCAATGCCGGGGCAACTTCCGGGACGGCTCCTTTCCAGTGACGCGCGTGCGCAGCCACGGAATGGGCCGGACATGATGTATGTCCTTGAACATCCGCAGGAAGTGACGGCAAATGCCGGGGCAACTTCCGGGACGCCGAGGAGCCCACACGAGGGCCGCCATTGGCGGCCAGCTGATACACATCAGCTGTTATTGTGGCTACAGGGTCTAAAACAGAAGTATTTAAAGAGCAGTAAAAGGCAAGGTAAGGTGCATGAAGATTTTCTTCTAATCTGGTCAGAACGTGAGGCCACCGCTTGCAGGTAATAGGCTTTCCCTTTGCTTTATCAATTTGTTGGGACAATGTAGTAGCAGAATGTCCTTTCCCCCCCCCCTCTTTTTGGGCCATGGTCAGGGATTCCCTTCTTGAGTTACCCATGTGGTATATCTCTTGTAGTGATCGGCTCCAGTGCCATCAACGGGACCGCAAACACCCTTAATACTGAAAACCTCCCAACCAATAGTGAGTATGGGGTTTTTCTATTCAAACATAACCAGCACATCCCTGTCTGTTGGATATAAAGTATTATCTTTTTTCCAAATGCTGCAACATTTATACATTTGTGATGACTTATTTCTCAACAAAAGTTTTTGGGAGACATGAGATTACCTTAGAACATTCTGTTTTTTAGGATCAGTAGCCACAATCTTCTCTTTTAAAAGAGGACAGAGTATGGCCTCTTGCAAGTTTCCTTTTTCATTGGGAGAGGTTGTCCCTTGTGTGGCGGGCGGAGATCTCCTGTGTCAAGTCGTTGCAGCCCTTTTATTTAACCACCTCTTGTAATAAACTCTGGATATCTGGGACTTGTTTGTAACAATCAATTGCAGCAATGTAAGTGTTTTTAAAAATGTATTATTTCATTGCTAATTTACGCCTATATGCACTTTTTTGATCTTTTGATTTAATGACATTTAATATCTTTTTAGAAAGGGTCATGCCTATGATCCCCCTGAGGAAGACCTAGACACACGTCATAAAGGTTGAAACGCGTAGGGGACCTTATGCGGCCTATGGCTGCTCAGTATGGCAATTTCCCTTCCTTTATTCCTTTCTGCAGTTGACTTTATGTAAACACATGTCCCATTGCTGTGTAACCGGAGTTTTTTCTCCCCTTTTTTTGTTGTTTTTTGTTGCTTTAAAAGCATTATCAAATTTTTCATATCAATTGATTATAAATAAATTTTCATATATTTTTATAACTTAATTGTTTGGACAATCACTTTCTTCTCTTTTCTGCCGGAAAACCCTATTGGGGGATATGCTCTTAGACTTATCTGTAAAGTAAAGGGGAAGGCAGAATTGATTTTGGTCTCTTGGTAGCACCTTTTTTCTTAGTAATTTAAAGATAAAAGCTTTTCAACATTTTTTACAAATAAGTGTCTGAAAAGTGTGGCGTGCATTTGTATTCAGCCCCCCCGAGTCAATACTTTGTAGAACCACCTTTCGCTGCATTTACAGCTGCAAGTCATTTTGGGGATGTCTCTACCAGCTTTACACATCTAGAGAGTGACATTTTTGCCCATTCTTCTTTGCAAAATAGCTCAAGCTCTGTCAGATTGGACGGAGAGCGTCTGTGAACAGCAGTTTTCAAGTTTCGCCATAGATTCTCAATTTGATTTAGGTCTGGACTTTGACTAGGCCATTCTAGCATATGAATATGCTTTGATCTAAACCATTCCACTATAGCTCTAGCTGTATGTTTAGGGTCATTGTCCTGTTGGAAGGTGAACCTCTAACCCAGTCTCAAGTCTTTTGCAGACTGTAATAGGTTTTCTTCTAAGATTGCCCTGTATTTGTCTCCATCCATCTTCCCATCAACTCTGACCAGCTTCCCTGTTTCTGCTGAAGAAAAGCATACCCAGAACATGATGCTGCCACCACCATGTTTCACGGTGGGGATGGTGTGTTCAAGGGTGATGTGCAGTGTTCAATTTTTGTCTCATCTGACAGAGCACCTTCTTCCACATGTTTGCTATGTCTTCCACATGGCTCCATGCATACTGCAAACAGGACTTCTTATGGCTTTCTTTCAACAATGGCTTTCTTCTTGCCCCTATTCCATAAAGGCCAGATTTGTGGAGTGCATGACTAATAGTTGTCCTGTGGATAGATTCTCCCACATGAGCTGTGGATCTCTGCAGCTGCTTCAGAGTTACAATGGGCCTCTTGGCTGCTTCTCTGATTAATGCTCTCCTTGCCCAGCCTATCAAGTTAAGTGGACGGCCATGTCTTGGTAGGTTTGCAGTTGTGCCATATTCTTTCCATTTTTGAGTGATGGATTGAACAGTGCTTCGTGAGATGTTCAAAGCTTGGGATATTTTTTATAACCTAACCCTGCTTTAAACTTCTCCACAACTTTATCCCTGACCTGTCTGGTGTGTTCCTTGGCCTTCATGATGCTGTTTGTTCACTAAGGTTCACTAACAAACCTCTGAGGGCTTCTTAGAACAGCTGTATTTATACTGAGATGAAATTACACACAGGTGGACTCTATTTACTAATTAGGTGACTTCTGAAGGCAATTGGTTCCACTAGATTTTAGTTAGGGGTATCAGTGTAAAGGGGGCTGAATACAAATGCATGCCACCATTTTCACATATTAATTTGTAAATCATTTTGAAAAAAAATTATCTTTTCCCTTTCACTTCACAATTATGTGCCACTTTGTGTTGGTCTATCACATAAAATCCCAATAAAATACATTTATGCTTTTGGTTGTAACATGACAAAATGTGGAAAATTTCAAGGGGTATGATTACTTTTTCAAGGCACTCTATATAGGTTATTATTCTGCTTGATTTGTTATACATAGCATACTAAAATGTTGTAGTTTCTGCCATGGAATGTGCATTTTCAGTTACACTGTACTGGTTGCTTAATTAGTGCTTGCAATAATTATACACATTATTGTAAAAAATTTACTTTACTATATCATTTTTTTGTCTGTTTGTTATAGGTACATGCATTAGAAAAAAAAAAAGATTTCTGTTTTCAATTACTTACTTTGTTTCTCAGAGACTAACAGGGTTTGCCAATGCACAGCTGATATTATTGTAAGTTGTTTTGTGCTTATGTGTTAAAGGAAGATGAATGAAGAGGTTTCTATGAGGGCATGGGATTGGACATACCCACTTAGGTGAATATATGAAATTTTCAAAGAGTAGCAGTCATCTTATTTAACTGAAAATATAGCCCAACCTTAGCATGAATATATAATATAGCAATTTAGCACCTTTGGAGCTCATATCAACCATTTGCCGTGGTGGTTTATCTTAAAAGTATCTCTAATGTGAAATGACCCATGTATTGCATTTCCCCTAGGCCAAAGGTTCCCAGTCCTCCCCTGGTGCTTTTCAAATTCTACCACATTGGTTATGACCATGACAATCCCACAGTACTTGTTTTTGTCCTTTTCTACTTGCTTCTCCTATGATACAGCTTAGGGCAGTGATAGTGAACCTTGGCACCCCAGATGTTTTGGAACTACATTTCCCATGGTGTTCAACTACACTGCATCATGGGGAATGTAGTTCCAAAACATCTGCGGTGCCAGGGTTTGCCATCACTGGCTTTAGGTGTCTGCCATAGACCTTAACCTTCTGACAGTTTATTGTCATTACTGTTATCTGCCAGTTGGATACTATGATTCATTTTCTTGTCAGTTCATTGGCTATTACCAGTGGGACAAACCAGGGAACCACAAGGTGGAAGAATCACTCAACTAAGCCTCCTTGTGTAGGTCCTTGGTCAAAACTGCCTTGAGGGATTCTGCAGCTACCAATGTTGGTGCAAAGGGGCTAGACCAATCAGTATCATCCATGAAGAATAGCCACAGGAAATATTATAGTATATCAGGACGAATTTTCAGCTTTCTGTAATTTGAAAAGTTGCATGCCCTGTTTTCTTTTTCAAAACTGGTTGGCATTTATCTTTGCCTGACTGGATGTCTTGTTGCCAGTGGGCTAAATTTCACTGTTCATTGGCACAGGCATGACTTTGTTTTGAAATAACCGATACATTCTTTCTCTGACACATTTCCTTTTCTTGATAAATGAATAGCTGAAAGTTATGTGTAGGCATTTCTTTGGCAATATGTATGCACAGACTGTCTTTTGAGACGTATCAAAAATGTGCCCAATTTCCACTGCGCCATGCTGGGCTGCTACTAAGTAATCTCAGTTATGAGTATATTTTATGATACGTGGATTATTTCTGCAGTTGTATAGGAAAAACATAGGATATTACAAAGGAGTAATAATGCAATAAATAAAGAGACAGACACCATTTTAACTTCAAATGGACATAATATAGCCACGGTGTTTATTTATGGGGTAACCCAATTTTAAACATAGCAGAGTAGCACTTCCAAACTTCAAATGTCGGCATAATTTTAATTCTCATTGCCTTCAAATGACCAAATACAGTAAATCAAATACCGCTGTCCATCCAGACTACACGGGTTGACTAACACCCACTAAAAACACCTTGACATAAGCTACCGCGAAAACAAAAACGGAGGCGGGAGGGGGGGAGCGCCATCCAGTACGGTCCAGGTGGCTGAAAACCCGTGGCCGAATCCAGTTTATATAGGCAGGCAAACGGCGAGAGTGCAGAACCGCCAATTCAGGCCAATCAGCTGCTGTTGCTGGGGGTGTAGAACACTGGAATCTGCAATAGCAACCTGGAAATTTATAAAGAGGAGAAAGGGGGAGACACATGCCCTTGTTGGTCCCTGCATAATGCAGGAGACTTGTCCATGGGATATTACAAAGGAGTAATTATGCAATAAATAAAGAGACAGATACCATTTTAACTTCAAATGGACATAATATAGCCATGGCGTTTATTTATGGGGTAACCCAATTTTAAACATAACAGAGTAACGCTTCCAAACTTTAAATGTCGGCATAACTTTAATTCTCATTGCCTTCAAATGACCAAATACCACTGTCCATCCAGCCTACACTGCATTACTAACCCCACCAGCTGAAGCCAAGTGAGGAACACTTGGCTGAGGCCCCCCAAACACCACTGCTTGCTCAATGATGTTCTGCAAACCCAAATTAAAAATATCCAAACCTATGTTGGATAAATGCACTAAATCAGGTCTATAAAGACCTGACATGAACCCTTCTAAATCATAATGACAGTATTATATACCATCCAAGCAGCTAAGCAATTATGGACAGACCTATTCAATTGTCTACGAATCATATCTATGCAAAACAAGTTACCTGTGGGAGACCAAATTAGTCTCTGAATCATTTCAGAAAAGGAAATAACAGATAAAGGAAATAGAAACGTGATCGAGAAAAGATCTCTTTTTCTCTCGCAAAGGAGGTCCCAGGTTCTAATTTTACCCAATTCGTTGGCCCCAGCATGAATGATGATCAAATCAGGATTGGGCCAACGACTTGATAAGCGAATAAGCTCGTCTCTCATTCTCCTCCATCTTAGACCTCTAAACCATGCCAAAATATTTGAAAATATTTGAAAGGTGTTAGGACTCAGACCTAAAGTTTCATAATAATTCCTGGAAGCTGCCCTCTTCCGGGGCCAGTAAACATAAGAGTGGCACACTGTCCAGACTGTATATTTGGAAGGACCTGAAAAATAAAACTTATAATTAATTAATAATTCAGGACGAATATACATTTTATATCTGCCACTATCCCAACGGCCCAATTTTTAACCTCTTCAGCAGAAAAACCAAGGGAAGTAGCAACAGTGGCAGCCCCTATTCTAAATGAATGTGAGGAAAACATAAAGCTAGAAAGCCCTAGATGTTTGAGGCAAGCTGAAAAAACTGCCAAAAACGGATATCTGGTAAGGGGAGAAAGATCTGAAAGACTCGCTAAAAGGTGGTCTAACAGACAAATAATTCAAAACATTCAAAACCAGGCAGATATTGCTTATGGGAGATTGATTCAAGATGACCTTTACCTGCTTGATCAGTTTTAGACTTACGTATGGAAATTTTTACAAAACCATACAAAATTATCACATCATCCCCTAGTAGAAACGAACTGGAAATCTTTTTGGGAGCAGAAAATTCTCCAATTTTTAACGTGCCAAAAAAGGCCAAGGAAAAGGCAGCTCTAAACAAGAGAATTTCAAAGGGCGAAAAAACAAATAGCATGTAAGGAGTATATTCATTTTGATAATAACTCCATTGAAATAGGTCTCCTGCCATCCTTGACCATATGGGAGTGTTTGTAACCTTTTAGAATCTGACAAACTTGGAAGAAGGAGGATAATGCTAGAAGGCCAGAAAACCTTAGAAAAAAATGAAACTCCCACAAGAATCTTATGAATAGAGGATGCACTCAAATCTAACTTCATCTATAATGAAACAAATGACAAAGCCGTATAAGAATTCACACAGGTAACATCTATATTGTGTTTGGTGTAGAAGATACACCATCTTGACCAGGCGTGCAGATATTCTTCCCAGGTCTTGGATGAAATTTGTACTAATAGGACTATTTTTACCCCTGGGACATTTGGGTAGGAGTCAGCAGTAATAATTCAGCATGTGCAAAGTGAAATTCCACTTGTATACATTTTATTTGTAAAGTTAAAAATGTTAAAAAGACACACAGATTAAAAAACAAAGCAGTTACAGATTATGCCACAAGTAAAGTACACAAAACCAGATGAGTAAACAATGAGTATATTCACACAAATAATATTGCTGAAAGGTCCCAACATGTTTCGGAAATCTTTCTCAATCGTCTTTTCCTTCTTCAGGGAACATATAGCGTGTGTACTTTTGTAACCTACTAAATGTATACAAACATCACTATTAGACCGTGTATAAATTATACGTAAATATTTCATTGGAAGATGCATGGAAATGCACAAAAATGCAAAATACATTACATGGCATACAGAATCTAAATCAATTGTTTTCTATTTTTTACAACAAGAAACCATGAAATACCCTAGAAAGTGTTACATATCATAATGTTGCCGGGTGCATAACCACCATAAGGTGGAGGTACGGTGCAGCAGTCACACACCAATGGTACTGAGCATAAGACATAGGACATCACATGAAATAATGACTTTTGGCTACTTACATAGCGTCTGCAATGCTGTGTGCACTCCCAGCCACAATCTCTTGATAGAGGAGTAAAGAGAGAGGAGGGATAGGGTAAAGGAGAGGCTTAGTGTGTCTCAATCCTGTCAATCACATGTCAGTCAGTATCCATCGCTTCCACAGACACCTCAATGTCCATAAAGTCAGTACTAATAAAGTATAGTGTGGGCAGACCCCCACAGCATGATCCAGTCATATGATTCCCTGTATAGAAAGTAGTTTGCTGGAGTGTAATCAGCTAGGGAGTACATATAGGAATCAATAAGGTAATAGATATGGGAAATGGGTGTCTGTTCCCAATGGGGGAAGGGGGAAAGGTGAGAGGCATGGGAGGCAGGGTGAAGTAGTCATAGAGTTGTCTCCTCCTTAATAGAGTAGAGTGTGTTGCTGTGAGAGAAAGCAAACAAAAGAGAGAAAATGTTAGAGTCCATAAGGATGGCTGAGGTTGAGCAGAGTCTCCCAAACATTTGGTATGCGTTCCAATATAAGCAGGGTAGTACTTACAGTAATGTGTCCTGCCATGGTATTCATGCCTCCACCACGAGCATCCAAACGGCGGGGAGTGTTGGACTGCAATGGACGTCGTGGGGAAGAGTTTTATAGCCCCAACATACATGCTAATTATCAATTGGAGGTGCACCTGAAGTTCAAAGCTGCCTGGAGTGATTCAGGAAACAGCTGATCAGTGTGATTGCTGAGTATGGTGCCGTGTTTGTCGGCAACTTCCGGTTAGACGTCATGTGACATACATACACCGGAAGTGATGTGGAACGGTCTGTGATGTATGTGGTTGCCATCTTGGATAATGGAACAGTGCCCATCGCGTCATATCCCAACATACAGCTTTGATCGCAGCAAAAAAGCCCAAGGCAGACAACAAACCGCGGCCACCCCGCAAATCAGGAACGTTAAACCCATAATAGGGAGAAAGCCAGGGTTTACTTGTAAAAAATTAAGATAAACAAAAGTAAGGACAAGTGAAGCCATAGGCTTCAATTGCTCCACAGCCATCTAGTGGCAGAAAAGCCCAACTGCACTTAAGGGAAAGGCAGGAATGGAATAAACGTGAAAAAAAAAATATATATATATATATATATATATATATATATATATATAAAAAAAAATAAGAATACAAATAAATATAAATATCTATTTATTAAAAAATAAATAAATAAATGGGAGTAAAAGAAAAAAGGGAAGAATAAGGAGGAAAAAGGCAAAGCGGGAACCCCACAGCAGCAGTATCGTCATTAAGTACAATTTCCATATGAGTTTACTACTCAATTCGTAAAATCAGACAATTCAATAAATAGATTCACAGGTATATTCTAATCTACAAGAAAAACCATTGGCACTATGATTAACCAACAATCATGACTGGAGGTTCCTCGAGTGGTACACGGGTCCCTACGTTTAACTCCCAAGTATTCACTCTGCACCAAACGGTCACCCACAGATGGAGCCCATCTGTATGTGATCATGGGCACCAGAGGAACAAACGGGCCAACATGGGGGTCAGTGACCAGTAGGTGCCAGTATTTAGTTAGTATTTTTCTAATTGTCTTGTGTTGTGACGAGTAGGTGACTATAATTCTACCAACTGGTTCCGCACTTTCCTGTCTCCTGTTTTTTTCCACAAACAATAAGTCCTGTCTTTTAGTTCCAACAGCTCTCCTAAATGCCTTTTTTAAGCATTTATGGCTATATCCTCTGATCAGCAAATGCTGCCTCAGTAGGGTGGCCTCATGCTTGAACACACTGTCACCTGAGCAATTTCTTCTGATTCGCAGATACTGACTATATGGAATTGAGTTTACCAACGGACGAGGATGAAAGCTGGATGAATGGAGGATTGTATTTCCTGCTGTGGGTTTCCTGAAAAGCTTACATGCCAGTATATTATCTTCAGTTTTGTAGATCTCCACATCCAGGAATGTAATCCTAGATGCATCAAATGACATGGTAAATATTAGGTTATAGATATTGGTGTTTAAGGCCACCAGACAGTCCTCCAGGAGCTTCACTGGGCCATCCCATAATATTAATATGTCATCTATATAGCGGAGCCACATGGAGATGTGGTTTGCAATTTTTGAAAAGTTGTCATCCAAAAATAGAGTTCGCTCCCACTCCCCCAGGTACAGGTTGGCGTATGCAGGGGCACAACAGGTCCCCATAGCCACCCCCTCCACCTGGAGGTAGTGGGAGCCATTAAATGTAAAGATGTTATGTTTAAGGATGTACTCCAATGAGTCGACAATAAAGTCACTGTAGGACTGTTCGTGGTGGCTCAACTGCTAAATAGTTTTTGCTTGGGGGATTGGAATCTTCAGAGGGGGGGATATTTAATTTATTTATTTATTTTTAATTAGAGGTTTTCTTGGGAGGGGGTGGAAGATTTTTCCTTGGGGAGTGGGAGTTTTTGCTTGGGAAGAAAGAGAGGAATTTTTGGGGGGCTGCTCATTTGGTGCTAGGGGAGCACTGTTGAATTCTGCCCACTGGAAGCAGGGCCATATGTTATACAGTATCTCACAAAAGTGAGTACACCCCTTTTTGTAAATATTTTATTATTTCTTTTCATGTGACAACACTGAAGAAATTACATTTGCTACAATGTAAAGTAGTGAGTGTACAGCTTGCATAACAGTGTAAATTTTCTGTCCCCTCAAAATAACTCAACACACAGCCATTAATGTCTAAACTGCTGGCAACAAAAGTGAGTACATCCTAAGTGAAAATGTCGAAATTGGGCCCAATTAGCCATTTTCTCTCCCCAGTGTCATGTGACTCGTTCATTTTACAAGGTCTCAGGTGTGAATGGGGAGCAGGTTTGTTAAATTTGGTGTTATCTCTCTCACTCTCTCATACTGGTCACTGGAAGTTCAACATTGCACCTTATGGCAAAGAACTCTCTGAGGATCTGAAAAAAAAGAATTGTTGCTCTACATAAAGATGGCCTAGGCTATAAGAAGATTGCCAAGACCCTGAAATTGAGCTGCAGCATGGTGGCCAAGATCATACAGTGGTTTAACAGGGCAGGTTCCACCCAGTACAGGCCTCGTCATGGTCGACCAAAGAAGTTGAGTGCACGTGCTCAGCGTCATATCCAGAGGGTGTCTTTGGGAAATAGACATACGAGTGCTGCCAGCATTGCTGCAGAGGTTGAAGGGGTGGGGGGTCAGCCTGTCAGTGCTCAGACCATACGCCATATACTGCATCAAATTGGTCTGTATGGCTGTTGTCCCAGAAGGAAGCCTCTTTTAAACATGATGCACAAGAAAGCCCGTAAACAGGTTACTGAAGACAAGCAGACTAAGGACATAGATTACTGGAACCATGACCTGTGGTCTGATGAGACCAAGATAAACTTATTTGGTTCAGATGGTGTCAAGCGTGTGTGGCGTCAACCAGGTGAGGAATACAAAGACAAGTGTGTCTTGCCTACAGTCAAGCATGGTGGTGAGAGTGTCATGATCTGGGGCTGCATGAGTGCTGTCGGCACTGGGGAGCTAGAGTTCATTGAGGGAACCATGAATGCCAACATGTACTGTGACATACCGAAGCAGAGCATGATCCCCTCCCTTTGGAGACTGGGCCGCAGGGCAGTATTCCAACATAACAACCCCAAATACACCTCCAAGACTACCGCTGCCTTGTTAAAGAAGCTGAGGGTAAAGGTGATGGACTGGCCAGGAAAGTCTCCAGACCTAAACCCTATTGAGCATCTGTGGGGCATCCTCAAACGGAGCTGTACACTTGCTACTTTACATTGTAGCAAAGTGTCATTTCTTCAGTGTTGTCACAAGAAAAGATATAATAGAATATTTACAAAAATGTGAGGGGTGTACTCACTTTTGTGAGATACTGTATATGCTTAAGCACTGTACCCTGTCATGTGTGTTAAATGCTGACCACTGCACTCTGTACACTTGGAGTACAGCAGTCAGAAGAATATAATGTACAGCCCATCATTCAGAATGCAATGGTCATGAGTATGCAATGCACAGCACTCTCTCCCAAATTCCCACTCCTTTAGAGAGGAGTCCCACAAATGGGATTATGCCGGCCTGCAATATATGGAAGGTAGAACAGGATATAGTAAAAAGGTACAAATTTTATTAATAGTACAATAGAAAGCTGACATACATCGACATGAGACTGGTGTATAAATAAAATCATATATACATAACAGACATACTGACAACTAGCATGATGATGGTGGTAATGTTATCATAAAACCGAGACTGCTGCATGAAGAGAAACCCCAATGTGTTTCGAAATCAACATTTCTTCTTCAAGGGAATGATTAAATTGAGCAGGATATCTATTCTATAAGCACAGAAGAAAATATGTAATAATATACATCCTCAAAAACGAAATACATACATTTGTATACATACAAAGCTTAAACCTTTACTTGTATTCTTGCATATAATATAGAAAAATGCACTTAAGTGTCCTAAAAAGATACACAGCATCCATGCACCAGTCAGTTATATTTTAAAAGCCAAATGAAACATCTAAGCATGACACCCGGAGGAGCCGCAAACACCCCAGAGATCCAAGAAGAAGAGAGACAATTAAAAGAACCAAGGTGGGATCACATCAAGCCAAATGGCAGGGATGGGAGCCAGACTTCTGATGTAACATATAGAAAAAGAAAAAAAAATAGACATAGTAATAACTATTGTATTATTTCCGTAAACATATTTCCCATTATGGAGTATAATATGTCATGTAGAGTGGTATACATCTACAGGTCATACAACCACTCACATGGCATAATTGCCATATATACATGTCAAGTGGCATTTAGGAATATTAGTGAAAGGAATATATTTATATTCAATTGGAAAACATTATGAAAAACACCAAATGCAGCAGTGACGTGCAATGCAATGCCAAGCTGCGGTTTCCAAAGCAAGCAACATCCTTTCTTGTATTAAGAGAGGTATGGACTCCAGAGATAGACATTATTTTGCCCCTGTACAAATCATTAGTAAGACCGCATCTGGAATATGCAGTTCAGTTTTGGGCACCAGTTCTCAAAAAGGATATCAGGGAACTGGAGAAAGTGCAGAGAAGGGCAACCAAACTAATAAGAGGCATGGAGGAGCTCAGCTATGAGGAAAGATTAGAGGATCTGAATTTATTCTCTCTTGAGAAGAGGAGATTAAGGGGGGGTTATAATCAACATGTACAAATATAAGTGGTCCATATAGTGAACTTGGTGTTGAGTTATTTACTTTAAGGTCATCACAAAGGACAAGGGGGCACTCTTTACGTCTAGAGGAAAAAACATTTCATCTACAAATACGGAAAGGTTTCTTCACAGTAAGAGCTGTGAAAATGTGGAATAGACTCCCTCCAGAGGTGGTTTTGGCCAGCACAGTTGATTGCTTTAAAAAAGGCCTGGATTCTTTCCCTAATGTAAATAATATAACTGGGTACTAACATTTTTAGGTAAAGTTGATCCAGGGTGAATCCGATTGCCTCTCGGGGAATCAGGAAGGAATTTTTTCCCCCGTTATAGCAAATTGGATCACGCTTTGCTGTGTTTTCTTGCCTTCCTCTGGATCAACTGTGAATGAAGGATTGTATATGGGATTATTTGGTTTTATTTATATATATATAAATGTTTTTTTTTTTTGGTTGAACTAGATGGACTTGTGTCTTTTTTCAACCTGACTAACTATGTAACTATGTAATCACGTGGACGTTGTTTATTTTTCCATGGATTTTTCTTCCTAGAAGACTGAGAGGAATCAGAAGCCGAGGAGTTAGACGATCTTTTTGAAACAACAGATACTTGGTCATCATTGGATCTATGTGGATATCTGTTCCTAATTTGCACATGGGAACTATTCCATTTCTAGGCTTGGCTATTTTGAAAGGCCAGATGATCACGCCAAAACTTTTTGTCTTTTTTGTCAGGATTTCCCTATTAAATTTGTCTAGATGGAGGCGAAGTCTATTTTCCTGTTCCGCAATTGATGCATGCTTTTTAAAATGTACAATTTGCGTACGTTCTACTTCTTTATCTAATTTTATCAGGTATTTATTATATTCACCTATCAATAAAGACATCATAACTTCCGAACAGGATTGTAGATTATTTTCCCATGCTTTCTTAAAGTCTTCATCTACATCACCTAGAATGGGAAACATCTGTACCCGCAGACCAAAAGGGTTAATGCAGTGTGGAATGATAACGGTCGCACCAGTCGCAGTTGCGACTGGGCCCTGTAGATCTGGTACTGCAGGGGGGGCCCGTCGCCCGCCCTTGTGAGGGGCCCCCGCCCATCTGTCAGTGTGAGGGGCCCCGCCAGTGGCGCTGTGACAGGCAGGGAGAGAGAGAGGAGTGAGCTGTGAAGGTGTGCCCAGGCTGGGTGTGGAAAATGCAGCGGTGACGTGCAATGCAATGCCAAGCTGCGGTTTCCAAAGCAAGCAACATCCTTTCTTGTATTAAGAGAGGTATGGACTCCAGAGATAGACATTATTTTGCCCCTGTACAAATCATTAGTAAGACCGCATCTGGAATATGCAGTTCAGTTTTGGGCACCAGTTCTCAAAAAGGATATCAGGGAACTGGAGAAAGTGCAGAGAAGGGCAACCAAACTAATAAGAGGCATGGAGGAGCTCAGCTATGAGGAAAGATTAGAGGATCTGAATTTATTCTCTCTTGAGAAGAGGAGATTAAGGGGGGTTATAATCAACATGTACAAATATAAGTGGTCCATATAGTGAACTTGGTGTTGAGTTATTTACTTTAAGGTCATCACAAAGGACAAGGGGGCACTCTTTACGTCTAGAGACCTCAGGTATGGAGAGAATTATGTTCTTTCCTACAACGAACGAAAC
>BLSH010512949.1:90205-108261 GCA_018402905.1 Glandirana rugosa | reverse complement strand
TGCCCCCCCCCCACCCACATGCTATCCGTGCCTCTCAGTATATATGTCATGGGCTGCTCAGTCTAAAATGCCCGGGCCTATTTTTTGTCCCAGTCCGGGCCTGGTTCATCCCAAGAAGCAGGCAGAGTCGTGATCAGGAGACAAGCCAAGGTCACACCAGTTCTGAGATCAAGCTGGAAATCAGCAGGAACAAGCCATGGTCAGGAACTAGCCCAGGTCAGTAGCAGCAAGGCAGAACAGAGACAAGTCCAAGCACAAGTTGAGTCAACAATGGAAAGACAAAAGTCAGAGTAAGAGCGGAAAATGATTCAGCAACCTAGCTCAGTTCTGCTTTTTCAAAGGCATCAAGACTGGGATGCATGCATGTGCACCAGCTCGTTCATAGGTCTCTGCAATGTGCCCATATGCATTAGCAAACCTCCACTCCTGATTAGGGACAGCTGTTCCAGTAGATAACCACTTTCATGCCTCTTGCAAACCTGCTTTACCCATTTGTGCCGAAGACGTTGCTTGGATAAGCCACATGGCATCTTCAACAGTACAGAACTAATCTCCTGTTGCATGTGACCTACTACTACTAGCTATACCATGACCTGGATAAATGAGCACCTTTAGAGACAGATAATTGAGAGCAGAAGTCAAAAGTTCACTTTGAAACAACCCATGTTTGGGAAGTCGCGGGGAGTTTAGAAAGGAATAAATATGGAGCTGACATTGCAGATTTGTGTTTAAGCATGAATTCTGCAAGATTTGTCATCCCTAAAGTGGTTGTAAAGGCAGAAGGTTTTTTATCTTAATGCATTTTTAATGCGGGGCCAAACCGTGGATCTGTGTCTGAATAGATACACGGAGCTGCAGCTTGGCTTGGTTGCCCCCACTGCAAGATGCTTGCTGTGGGGCACTCAACAGGAGGGAGGAGCCAGGAGCTCCAGCCAGGGACCCAAGAAGAGGAGGATCTGGGCTGCTCTGTGCAAAACCACTGCACAGAGCAGGTAAGTATAACATATTTGTTATTTTAACCACTTAAAGACCGCCCACCGCATATATACTGTGGCAGGGCGGCTCTATTGCATGAAACAACGCCCACTGCATGGAGGGGGGGCCAATCCGCAGTTCTGGCAGACCTGATGTCCGCCGGCCACCCGCGATCGCTCATTATTTGCCATTCTGAGAGGGAAGTACACAGAAATCTTCTGTTCCTAGTAATCAGGAACAGTGGTCTCTGTGTTCTTCCTGTCAGTCCATCCCCCACACAGTTAGAAAACACTTGCAGGGAACACACTTAACTCTTTGATTGCCCCTATTGTTAACCCCTTCCCTGTCAGTGTCATTTATACAGTGATCAGTGCATTTTTTTAGCACTGATCCCTGTATTGGTTTCACTGGTCCCCAAAAAGTGTCACTTAGGGTCAGATTTGTCCGCTGCAATGTCGCAGTCCTGCTAAAAATCGCTGATCGCCGTCATTACGAGTAAAAACAATAAAAAAATTAAAAGTCCATAAATCTATCCCATAGTTTTGTAGACACTATAACTTTTGTGCAAACCAATCATTATATGCTTATTGGGATTTTTTTTACCAAAAATATGCAGAAGAATACATATTGGCCTAAATTGATGAAGAAATTCGTTTTTTTACATTTTTTTGGATATGTATAATTGCAGAAAGTAAAAAATATTGTTTTTATACCAAAATTTAGTTTTTTTATTTATAGCGCAAAAAATAAAAAATGCAGAGGTGATCACATACCACCAAAAGAAAGCTCTATTTGTGGGAAAAAAATTACATAAATTTTATTGGTACAGCGTCGCATGACCGCCCAATTGTCAATTAACCACTTGCCGACCGCCAGGTTGACGGCCACAAGGTGGTTTGATATCGCAAACCGCCGTCATGCGGCTGCAAAATCATGCACTGTGAGTGCGCGCGCCGCCAGAGGCGCACTCGCGCGCTCACTGTGTCCGGGGGGGGCCAGGGAGCGGGTGAGGTGGACTCGATCACCGCCGGCTACCCGCGATGCCCCCCCGGAGTGAAAGAACGGAGGTCCGTGTATGTTAACACGGATCTCCATTCTGTGAGAGGGGGAAGAGCTGTGATCACAGCCTTCCTCTATACGGAAGCTGTGATCACTATCCTTCCCCTGCTAGGGCAGCCCACACACAGTTAGAACACGCCCAGGGAACACAGTTAACCCTTAGAGCGCCCCCTCCAGGTTAACCCCTTCACTGCCAATGGCATTTACACAGTAATCAGTGCATTTTTATAGCACTGATCGCTGTATAAATGCCAATGATCCCAAAAAAGTGTCAAAATGTTCCGACATGTCCGTCCCAATATCGCAGTACCGCTAAAAATCGCAGATCGCCGCCATTACTTGTAAAAAAAACCAAAAAAACCCAAAAATGAATTCTCATCATACGTAAACGCGGCAACTTTTGCGCAAACCAATCAATAAAGGCCGATTGCGATTTTTTTTATCACAAATATGAGGAAGAATATAAAATCGGCCAAAACTGTTGAAAAAAATGTTTTTTTATATTTTTTTTTTTGGATTTGTATTTTTGCAAAAAGTAAGAAATTTCTTTTTATTTTGCAAAATTGTCACTCTTCTTTTGTTTATAGCGGCGATCAGAAATGACGCAGCGGTGATCAAATACCCCCAAAAGAAAGCTCTATTTGTGAGAAAAAAAGGACGAGAATTTTGTTTGGGTACAACGTCGCACGACCGCGCAATTGTCAGTTAAAGCAACGCAGTGCCGAATTGCAAAAAGTGTGGTCCTAAAGTGTGAAATCCTTCCGGGGCTGAAGTGGTTAAAGTAATGAAGTGCTGTATTGCAAAAACTGGCCTGGTCATTAAGGGGGTAAAACCTTCTGGGGCTGAAGTGGTTAACAGAAAAAAAAATGAGACTTTACAATCACTTTAAATTTAGGGCTATATTTACCATAATGGGTCACCTAATAAATCAATTTCTAATTTAAAAAAACAGAGGTCTCAGATGTAAATACTGTATATGCAAAACCTACACATTGAATCAAAGCACCTCTGTGTCCTGTTCTCATAGGACCAATGTCATTTCTTATTTCTTATACCAAAATTTTAATATTTTAATCAGCAACACGTTTAATATACAGCATTTCTTTTCCTGGATATCGGGAATATTTGACTTTTATTTTATACACTTTGATATTTCAATATTTTTTTCTTGTTCTTTATAAAAATGATTAGAAAGAGGCGGTCCTCCAGTGTTTATTTGTGTTGGATTCTGTCATTCCCTGCACGTTTTTTATTTCATAAGATGAATTCTTGATCTTGGAAAAGGAAGGAACAGCAGGAACAAAAGCAGACCACACAACACCCCCTCTCCCTTTACTCCTATGCATGCCCCAGGCTGGATGTTTACACTAGGCTTAGAAACCAGCCAGCCATGGAAGTCTATAGGACAAATCGCTTTTTTAACAAGGAAAAGCCCGAGTATCTTGGAGACAAATTACTTCCTGCAGGGAGGAAAGGATCCTCTTTCCAATATTTAAATATGCAGAGGCTGCCACTTCTGTAGAAAGCCTGATAGCATTTAAATTCCTCTCATAAAATACAGTATATACTGTATGTTGCACATGTGATGAAAGAAGCTGAAAAAAATTCTGAGTTAATCCTAGCAAGCGGTAAGCTCTTCCTTTCCATTTTGTAACCTGCATTGGATGAATGGGAGATGATTATTTAAACTGTCATTAACCTAAACTTTTTGTAACAGCTCGATGTAAGGGAAAGCGTCACAATTAAAACCAGCAAGCTCTGAATACCAAAAAAGTGCCCCATATCACCGTTTTTTTAGGTCACATGACCACCTTGTTTGTTCTGGGGCCTGTACTGCACCATGTTGGATGATACTAGGCTGCTGCATGTCACATTTCATCCTGATAGGAAAAATAAAAGATGAGCCGGCACACTGAAATAGGATAAAATCTTCTGGTTTATTGCTGCATGATCAGGTTATAGGCAGTACAAGCTGACGCGTTTTGGCATCAAGGGTGCCTTGTTCACATCATGCTGATATAAGCACTCTTCTTAATGGCAATGACAGCAATGCTCTCCCGAGCAGCTGGTGTCAATCAAAGACTACTATCCCCCCACATTACATGCAGCACTGCCTGATGGGGCAGATAACAGTGTTGATTGACAGTAGTTCCACTGGACAGCCTTGCTGTCATTGCCATTGACTGAGCCCAAAACGAGCAAGGTGGTCACATGATCCATGGAGGCCAGGCAAACTATAGACATGGCTTATGTTTTTTAACATTAAAGTGAGCATATGTAATGTGGTGGCAATGCTGCACAGGGGAGATAGGCTTGAAGATCATTGCCACTGAGGACAAGTCAAAATTGAACCTACGAAAATAAAAGAAAAGGCAAACAACATTATTGAAATGTTTTGTAAAGGCTTAATTATGATTTTTTATGTAGCCTGGTCTGCAGCTGCCCAGTCTAGAGTACTGCTCTGCAGTATGGACCAGGTTACTATTGTAACTGTTGCTCTCTCACAACTTTTCTCCCCCTCTCAGGCTAAGGTAGAGAGCCAAAGTGGCTGAGTGAGGAGAGAGGGGAAACACGGATGCTGCAGGGCTGTGAACAACTGGAGGAAAGCCCCCCCACCACCACCTGGGAAAACTGAAGAGGTAATGGACTGCTGTGCAGCCTGGAAGAGGAGTCTGGGAGGAGCAAGGACTTATGGGGCATGTAGTACCCATAGAGACTGAGCCTGGTGCTGCAGAGCTGGTGTAGAACTACATGTCCCAGCACAACAAGGGATCTGCAGAGGAGGAAAAGGGCATAGAGTTACTGGACTTGAGGCATTCATTTGGAAGATATGTGGGGTACCACAGTGAAGTAGGCGGTCTACTGGAGAACTCAGTGCGGTGAGAATAGATGGAGAGGCTCAGCCTCTGGCATCATCTGGTCTGTAGGAACATTTTAGTTGAGCCTGGTGCCTATTAGCAGAGTATAGAAATCATGCTTTGAAAGCTTTTTGGTTGTAGTAGACAGCTTTACTGTCATGGAGGAATATCAGAACATAAACAGGAACTGAATAACAAACAAGTGCGTACTTAGATACAGACGATAAATCCTGTTATTACATTACCACAGAGAATACACTTTATAACACTGCAGTGCCACCTGCTGCATAGATAGGTATAATGTATACAGTATTGTCAATTTATATGCAACCATGCTGTTGCTCTTCCAACACCCCTTCTCATCAGCATGTGCTTGATCAAATTACATTCAACTTCTTCTGGAAATAACCATGACATTCCTTCAACAAAGGCTTGGCGAGTGCATCAGCAGTCATCTCCTCTGATGGGCAGTATTGAATGTTAATAACACCTTGCTCTTGATTGTCCCTTAGTAGGTGATACTTGACATCGATGTGTTTGGTCCTAGGATTGATCCTTTCTGATTGTATAAGCTTTATACAACCCTGGTCATCTTAAAAAATGGGAATTGGTTTTGACATGTCTATCCCAATGTCCACAAAAAGTTGACGAATCCATATCGCTTCTTGACAAGCAAGTGCTGCTGCAATGTACTCTGCTTCAGTTTAAGATAGAGCGACAGTTACTTGCTTTCTACTAGACCAACTTCCCCATACTGGAAGATGAATCCACTTGTGGATTTGCGGTCTGTGCAGTCCCCAGCCCAATCAGCATCCACATATCCGATCAGTTTTGGATCTGATGCTGCTGATAACCGTAACTTCATCTGAATTGTTCCTTTGAGGTACTGCATCACTCTTTATACTGCGTTCCAGTCACGCTGACAGGGAGCTGAGACTTTCCTGCATAGTATGCCCATGGCTGCGGCTATGTCTGGTCTTGTCTTCTGCTTCATTGCTCTTTTGATAGCCTGGTTACATAGGAGTTTTCACTTTCTTTGCAACTTGCATATGTAACTGTTCCAAGATTGCAGAAATTTTCTGAGATTGGTTGAGAAGATAATAATATCTATTTGGATTCCCAGATAGTAGCTAATGTTCCCTAGTTCTTTGATTTAAAAAAAATCTTTCAGCTTGTGAACTATCTGATTGTAATCCCCTTCTTGTTCAAAACAAGTTATAATGTCTACATAGATAAGGATGTATATCCATCTGTCTTCTTGATTCTTGGAGTAGAGACAGGGTCTGCTTTACTTCTTAAGAATCCCTCTCTGGTAAGTACTTTGTTCACTTTCTCATTCCACATCCTTGCAGATTGCTTAAGACCGTAGATGCTCTTATGAAATTTACACACAAGGTTGTCTCCTTGCTCAAACCCTGGTGGTTGCTCCGTGTAGAGATCTCCCTTAATGTCTCCATATAGGAAAGCAATTTTAGTTCAATCTTATTTTATAGAGACAAGACCAAGTTTAACAGCCATGCAAGGTTACAATAGAAAAAAACAGTCATAATAGTTAAATGAGATACGGAAATGACAAATACATCAGGAGCATCTGGTCATTATTGTGATTTTATACTCAGTATATATTGAAACCAGTGCAAATGTATACTAACACACAACATATAAAGAACAGTGGTAATGATTGAGAAAATAACTCAGAATGGAGAAGAGTATTTATAGTTATTTATAAGATATGGTAGAACTAAGTCATATTCTTCCAAAATAAAAGAAAGCAAAAGAAAAAATGGAAAGGTGTGTAGATACTGTTAGGATCACAACATGTTCCATAGATAGAGAGAACATTTCATGTATTAGATAACAGGGTGGGAAAACAGGGAATGGGAATCCAGATGGAAGAAAGAGAATATAAGATACTCCAACAAAACTATAGAGCAGGGGTAGGTGGATCGCCCTTAGCCCACGTCACAAACCCATAGGAGAATCAAAATTTGGACCAAGAGTTCCATGTGATGGAGAACTGATCCTCTTTATCATTTTCTTGTGCCAACAGACATTCCAGATCTTTTATACGGTCTACCTCAATAGTCCAGTCCAGAAGGGAGGGCACTTCTGTTGATTTCCAATGTTGGGGGATTACTGCCTGTGCCACAGCAATGAAGTGACGGAGCACGTCTTTTTTGATTGATTTTAGAGGGCCAGGAATAATAGAAGAAGGGCTATCTCTGGTAAGGGTTGGAGGGATGTCGCCATCAGCCTGCAGTACAGATCAAATATTGATTGCCAGAATTGTTTGATAGGAGGGCAGTCCCATCAGATGTGAAGCATGGTACCCCTAGAACCTGAACATCTGCAGCAAGCATCTGAAAGGGAAGGGTCAAAACATCTCATGTTTGCAGGGCATCTGTACCATCTCATGACCAGTTTAAACCCTTTCTCCTAGGCTGAAACTGCCAAAGAATGCTCGGGAGTCAAAATAAAGCATTTTTGCCGGTCTACTCCTGAGATAGAATGCTGTAGTACCGATTCCCAAGTCTGCATATACGATGGGAGGTCTGGAGAAGAGACATTTAGTAGTAAAGAGTAAAGGTGAGAGACTACATGGGTTGGGGGGTCAGCCTGTAGAAGTAGATCGTCAAATCCCGACGATTCAGATAGAATATCAGATAAAGATTGAAAACTGCGAATGTACGACAGTACCTGTCACCTTTGAAGCCAATGCGTCAGGGATTGGGGAACAGGTAGGGGAATCTGTCATCAAAGATGGATCTGCACGGAGAACTTGGGCTAGTCTTCTGCATTCATTTTTACCCCAAGGCCCAAATTTCGACCTATTCACAGCAGGTGGAAATGCCGGGGTCCCAAAGAAGGGAGTCATGGCTCCCACCCGTTTGGATATGGTGCCGGTGGGGGTCATCCAATCTCAAATTTGAATTGTTTGTCGGGTAAGGTCCGCCAAGAGAGACAAGTCCTTATGACAATCCACAGGGGTCCATGGTAGGGCACAAAGCTCAATCGAGTTTAAATGGTTTTCTAATTGGACCCATAGTTTGGAAGTAGCATGATGGAACCAGTCTACCTTTTGAGAAAGTGCCATGTTAGAAAACATAAGAAAACATGGGGTACCTACATCCTAAATCGAAATGGAAGTATTTAGGTTTAGAGGAGGCTAAATGGACTTTCATGGTACCATATGACTTGGAGTAGACAGTATATATAAAAAAAAAATTTTATTAACACAAAATACAAGACATTCTTTATAAAAAAAAAAGGAGGGGGGGTCATACATGGGTGGCACAGTGGTGTAGTGAATAGCACTTTTGCTTGACAGCAAAAGGGTCTCTGGTTCGAATCCCAACCACGACACTACCTTTTTGGAGTTTGCATGTTCTCCCTGTGCCTGTGTGGGTTTCTTCTGGGTACTCCGGTTTCCTCCCACACTCAAAAGACATGCTGGTAGGTACATTAGATCCTGTCTAAATTGGCCCTATTATGCGTATGTATGAATGTGAGTTAGGGACCTTAGATTGTAAGCTCCTTGATGGTAGGGACTGATGTGAATGCACAATGTATATGTAAAGCGCTGCGTAAACTGACAGCGCTGTATAAGTACCTGAAATAAATAAATAGATTAAATAAATACAAAGTTGTGCCACAAAACACATTTAGATATAAATGTGGCTCTCAGAATCACGGTTAAGGTGATACTTGTGGAAACAATCTATACCAACTCTGTCTTTACTCTACATGTTTCACTGTCTTTTATACCGCTTCCTCGGGAGTGTATGTAGGAAGGTATAGCATAAACAGAGTGTGTGCCACCAAACTACAAAGAAGGAAAAACAAATTAATCATAAAAAACAAGGTTGAAAACTATAAATATACAGTAAATACATTGTATAAATATGCATGGCTGTCACCCCAAAATTCCCCTTACCTAAAGTGCGCGTGCGATTCATAATGTGGCGGTGTCCCAAAACCATGGGACCCTCCCAGATATAAGCGAAATTGTGTGAAAATTAAATCTGTGTAAAAGGTAATCACATAATTAATACAGGATGCTACAGCAAAGAGTAGTGTAAAAGGTTTATTTTAAAAGCATTTGTTGGTCAAAAAATAGGGAAAAGAAAAGGGGGAGCAGGAGTATAATACATAAAGGGCAAATACCTAGGTTGTATCAGGTGTTATGTGAAGCACCTAAAGAGGCTAAAACCAGAATCTGTTATGACTTCAACGCTGCAAAAAGAAATGGATAACCTGAAAAGATGCTTTTATATGTAGACCCAGGTTGAGAATTCATTGTAACCAAAGAAAAAAGTAAGGGAAAAATACCTGTCAGTGTGCGTCAGGGGCGTGTGATTTTAGATGGAAAAAGACGCGTGGCGTTGCCCGCATAGCGGGGAATGGTTTAGACATAAGTGCTCTTACGACGATTTCTAAAAGAAATACAGTCAGGTCCATAAATATTGGAACATCGTCACAATTCTAATCTTTTTGGCTCTATACACCAACACAATGGATTTGAAATGAAACGAACAAGATGTGCTTTAACTGCAGACTTTCAGCTTTAATTTGAGGGTATTTACATCCAAATCAGGTGAACGTGTAGGAATTACAACAGTTTGCATATGTGCCTCCCACTTTTTAAGGGACCAAAAGTAACAGGACAGATTAACAATCATAAATCAAACTTTTACTTTTTAATACTTGGTTGCAAATCCTTTGCAGTCAATTACAGCCTGAAGTCTGGAACGCATAGACATCACCAGACGCTGGGTTTCATCCCTGGTGATGCTCTGCCAGGCCTCTACTGCAACTGTCTTCGGTTCCTGCTTGTTCTTGGGGCATTTTCCCTTCAGTTTTGTCTTCAGCAAGTGAAATGCATGCTCAAGCGGATTCAGGTCAGGTGATTGACTTGGCCATTGCATAACATTCCACTTCTTTCCCTTAAAAAACTCTTTGGTTGCTTTTGCAGTATGCTTCGGGTCATTGTCTTTCTGCACTGTGAATCGCCGTCCAATGAGTTCTGAAGCATTTGGCTGAATATGAGCAGATAATATTGCCCAAAACACTTCAGAATTTCTCCTGCTGCTTTTGTCAGCAGTCACATCATCAATAAATAATAGAGAACCAGTTCCATTGGCAGCCATACATGCCCACGCCATGACACTACCACCACCATGCTTCACTGATGAGGTGGTATGCTTTGGGTCTTGAGCAATTCCTTTCCTTCTCCATACTCTTCTCTTCCTATCACTCTGGTATAAGTTAATCTTGGTCTCATCTGTCCATAGTATGTTGTTCCAGAACTGTGAAGGCTTTTTTAGATGTTGTTTGGCAAACTCTAATCTGGCCTTCCTGTTTTTGAGGCTCACCAATGGTTTACCCTCTGTATTCACTCTGGTGAAATCTTCTCTTGATTGTTGACTTTGACACACATACACCTACCTCCTGGAGAGTGTTTTTGATCTGGCCAACTGTTGTAAAGGATGTTATCCATGGTCTTCCGGGTCTTTTGGTGTTGCTGAGCTCACCGGTGCGTTCTTTCTTTTTAAGGATGTTCCAAACAGTTGATTTGGCCACACCTAATGTTTTTGCTATCTCTCTGATGGGTATGTTTTATTTTTTCAGCCTAATGATGGCTTGCTTCACCGATAGTGACAGCTCTTTGGATCTCATATTGAGACTTGACAGCAGCAGATTCCAAATGCAAATAGCACACTTGAAATGAAATCTGGACCTTTTATCTGCTCCTTGTAAATGGGATAATGAGGGAATAACACACACATAGCCATGGAACAGCTGAGCAGCCAATTGTCTCATTAATTTTGGTCCCTTAAAAAGTGGGAGGTACATATACAAACTGTTGTAATTCCTACACCGTTCACCTGATATGGATGTAAATACCCTCAAATTAAACTGAAAGTCTGCAGTTAAAGCGCATCTTGTTTGTTTCATTTCAAATCCATTGTGGTGGTGTATAGAGCCAAAAAGATTACAATTGTGTCGATGTCCCAATATTTATGGACCTGACTGTATATGTACGGGAAGCTGTACATAGGACCCATAGGGCACGAGGGAAAACAGGGATAAGTGTTCCCTAGTTGCTACATTCGACCGGGAGGAACATGAACTTCATTACCTGTATAGAAATGCATACAGAGGAGTAGAAAACACTAATGGTCAATCTATGGTAATAGGTTGACAGGATCCAGGCATTATAAGAGCCTTATGTGGAAGGTAAATACAGGTACCTGCAAAAGAGAGTTCCATCAGAAATCAGAATCTCCAAAGCAAATGTATTCAAATGAGGGTAAAGACTATGCATACAATTGAAGAGCCTCACTGCATGTAACGGGATGTGGGGTTGCAGGATGTGTGGATTACATTACGGTACCTTTTTAGTTTAATCTGACAGATTAGAGCTATATGTTGCTGTTTTTTATCTTACTTTAACTCCGGTTTTGATGTTGGAGTCCTGAAAATAGTATGAAGCATCAAATCATCATAATTCTTGCACCTTCATACCTTAGATCACCCCAATTCCTGCACCTTCACACCTCAGATCACCCTAATTCCTGCACCTTCATATGTCAGATCACCCCCAATTCCTGCACCTCCACACATCAGATTGCCCCCAATTCCTGCACCCTCACACATCAGATCACCCCCAATTCCTGCACCTTCACACATCGGATCATCCCAATTCCTGCACCTTCACACGTCAGATCACCCCAATTCCTGAACCTTCACACATCAGCTCACCCCAATTCCTGCACCTTCATACGTCAAATCACATCCAATTCCTGCACCTTCACACGTCAGATCACACTCAATTCCTGCACCTTCATACCTCAGATCACCCCCAATTCCTGCACCTTCACCCCTCACATCATTACAATTCCTGCACCTTCGCCCCTCAGATCACCCCAATTCCTGCACCTTCACCCCTCAGATCACCCCAATTCCTGCACCTTCAGAACACAAATGTCAATGCAGCTAGCCACTTGCAGACGTCAAAAACAGCAGTAGGAACCAGCAGATTCCTGCCCCTACCATTTGCATTGTACCTAAACACATGTGTAAATGTAGCCTTAGAACAGGGTTTGGGAGCTACTACTTTAGAAACAAGTTACCCAACCTTGCTATAAAGTGCCGTTCCCTTTTAAAACTTCTAAAGTAGTGGTTACAAAGCCAGTTATAAAGCATGACTTGCAAAGGCAGTGTAGCGCCCCCATAGTGTAGGTGCTTTACTTTTGTAGATTTTTGGTAGGAGAGGAAAAATCTAGTCCGGTCTGACTGTAAGTGCGGGACTGAATGTTTTGATCTGGGCTGGGGAGTGGCTCAGGGGAGGGGCTGGAGATGGAGGGAAGGGACACCCCTTGGGCTGGAAAAGCTCTAGAAGGGGGATGGATGAGGAGGTGTCACTTCCTGATGTATGACAAGGAGCCCTGACCAATCCTCAGGTTGGATTGTCAAGGGGCAGGCCTCCTTAAATACAGCGATCTGCCAGCAGGTGTGAGAAGAGTTCAGGTGGAAGAGATGAGGATGCAACTGGAGCTGCGGAGCAGGCCTCACCTGGGAGGGGAGCCCCCAATTTGGGGGGGTGAACCTGAGGCCTGGGGCTTGGGTCTAGCCAGGAGCGGGAGTCAGCTCCTGGGGTGGCAAAAAGAAGCAGGAAAGCAGCTGAGGTCTACATGGAAAGAGACTCTTTAAAGGATCCACCAAATAGTCGGTGAGTGACGGCCCCTGGGAGTTGGATGAGAAGGCTGAGACAGTCTGGAAGGAGAGAAAGCAGTCTGTAGAGGTCGGGGGGAGCCAACCAAGGGGAAGGAGAGCCATTAGACCACAGGACAGGCCAGATGGGTCTGGAAGATGGATGGGGTGGGAGTTGTAGTTAATCCAGGGCCCAGCTAGCACCAACGTCCTTAGCTACACAAGAGAGGGTCCATGGTTTCATGGATGGAAACCTGTGACTCTGACCCACAAAGGGTGGTCCTGAGGCCTTGCTAGATGCTTCAGTAGGCCTCACCATGTGCTAGCTGTGGTGAAGAGGAAATGTCATGGAGGTCTGATAAATTTACTTTCGGACCAGGGAGAAAAGAATGTAATGGTCAGCAAGTGTGTGCTGGAGAGAGGAAAAGGAGAAGAGTATTAGTCAGCAAGTAGTGTGCTGGAGGTGAAGAAGTGTACAGTATCTCACAAAAGTGAGTACACCCCTCACAATTTTGTAAATATTTTATTCTATCTTTTCATGTGACAACACTGAAGAAATGACACTTTGCTACAATGTAAAGTAGTGAGTGTACAGCTTGTATAACAGTGTAAATTTGCTGTCCCCTCAAAATAACTCAACACACAGCCATTAATGCCTAAACCACTGGCAACAAAAGCGAATACACCCCTAAGTTGAAAACTGGGCCCAAAGTGTCAATATTTTGTGTGGCCACCATTATTTTCCAGTACTGCCTTAACCCTCTTGGGCATGGAGTTCACTAGAGCTTCACAGGTTGTCCCTGGAGTCCTCTTCCACTCCTCCATGAAGACATCACAAAGCTGGTGGATGTTAGAGACCTTGCGCTCCTCCACCTTCTGTTTGAGGATGCCCCACAGATGCTCAATAGGGTTTAGGTCTGGAGACATGCTTGGCCAGTCCATCACCTTTACCTTCAGTTTCTTTAGCAAGGCAGTGGTTGTCTATGGAGGTGTGTTTGGGGTCGTTATCATGTTGGAATACTGCCCTGCGGCCCAGTCTCTGAAGGAAGGGGATCATGCTCTGCTTCAGTGGGCATTAATGGTTCCCTCAATGAACTGTAGCTCCCCAGTGCCGGCAACACTCATGCAACCCCAGACCATGACACTCCCACCACCATGCTTGACTGTAGGTAAGACACACTTGTCTTTGTACTCCTCACCTGGTTGCCGCCACACACGCTTGACACCATCTAAAACAAATACAATTATATTTGTCTCATCAGACCATAGGACATGTTTCCAATAATTCATGTCCTTAGTCTTCTTGTCTTCAGCAAACTGTTTGCGGGCTTTCTTGCGCATCATCTTTAGAAGAGGCTTCCTTCTGGGACGACAGCCATGCAGACCATGCATCAATGCTGGCAGCACTCATACGTCTATTTCCCAAAGATAACCTGAGGATATGATGTTGAGTACATGTACTCAACTTCTTTAGTTGACCATGGCGAGGCCTGTTCTGAGTGGAACCTGTCCTTTTAAACCACTGTATGGTCTTGGCCACCTTGCTGGAGTTCAGTTTCAGGGTCTTGGCAATCTTTTTATAGCCTAGGCCATCTTTATGTAGAGCAACAATTATTTTTTTCAGATCCTCAGAGAGTTCTTTGCCATGAGGTGCCATGTTGTGCCATGTTGAACTTCCAGTGACCAGTATGAGAGAATGAGAGCGATAACACCAAATTTAACACACCTACTCCCTATTTCACACCCAAGACATTGTAACGCTAACGAGTCACATGACACCAGGGAGGGAAATGGCTAATTGGGCCTAATTGGGACATTTTCACTTAGGGGTGTACTCACTTTTGTTGCCAGCGGTTTAGACATTGAAGGCCGCGTGTTGAGTTATTTTGTGGGGACAGCAAATTTACACTGTTATACAAGCTGTACACTTATTGCTTTACATTGTAGCAAAGTGTCATTTCTTCAGTGTTGTCACATGAAAAGATATAATAAATTATTTACAAAAATGTGAGGGGTGTACTCTTGTGAGATACTGTATATACTGGAGGTGTATATAGTAGGTCCTATGTTCAATTACTGGGCATCCGACAGTCATCCCTAATCCCTATACAAGTTCAACCCCTAAATAAAACATCAAAACAAAGTACCAGCCTGTTCAGTGACTCTGGGTGTGTGGAATTTGTGTGATTGAGGGCAGCAGGCAGGTGGACCACGACTATCAGCCACTCTTGAGGGAGCACATGGCTATACCAGATATAATGGAGTACTCACAAAACCAGCTATTAAGCAAAACTCCTTTATAACTGGCTCTGCGAGTAATGCTTAAAGCGGTTGTTTACACTATTTTATGACTTTTTCCTATAATAAGGCTTACCTGTAGGTAAAATGAATATCTCCTAAACCTGTACAGTTTAGGAGATATTCCCCCTCTAAACAGCTGCTTCGTGTATGTCCCGAAGCATGCGTCCTGTATGTCCCAGCAAAGGCCCTGCAATAGGGCCGGACCTTGCCGGAAAGATGGGTCCCACGCTCATGCGCGGGAGTGACGTCTCGCGGCTCCGGCCAGTCACAGCGCCGGAGCCGCATACCCGGAAGCAAGATCCAAGGGAAGATGTCCGCTCCCTCAGAGGGGACCGAGCAGCCCGGTCGGATCTTTGTTTCAGGGTGAGTATTTCATAATGAGCTAGTATGCGGTGCATACTAGCTCATTATGCTATTGTCTTGCAGGTTTTTTATTTATTTATTTTTTTAATGGGTAGACAACTGCTTTAATAACTGACTTTGTGACTACTGAAAAGCCAGCTATAAATCATTAAGCCTCGTACACACCACTAAACTGACAGCTCAGGTAGGAGCCGCCGTATAACAACCCAATGTTAGTACAGCAATCTCCCCGGCTGAGTTATTGTGTTCTGACAGGTAGACCCCCCCACCAAGACACTCCAGTCAGCGCTCTCAGCCATTGGCTAAGAACGCTGATCAGGAGCCAGTCAGCAGACCTTTTTTGATCATGAGTAAGGATGGACTCGGTTGTGTTCACAAGTGCACGTGCTCGAGCCCGCCAGTAAGTGTACACTGCACTGCGCTAATCACAGGCAGTGAGACATTTTCCTACAGCTACAGCTGCGCATTTGGGAAATGTCTCACTGCCTGTGATTAGCGCAGCACAGTGTACACTTCCTGGTGGGCTCGGGCACGTGCACTTGCGAACACCTCCGAGACGAGTCCATCCTTACTCATGAACCTTCGACAGAAGCCGGGCCGAATGGACCAGCTGCCATACACAAATGTCGGCCCATGTGTACTAGGCTTTACTCACAGAGCCAGTTATTAAGCAAAACATTACCGGCTCCATAATGTTTTATATCTGGCTCTGTGAGTAATGCTTTGTTAGTACTGCAAAGCCAGTTATAAAACATTACAGAGCCAGTAATGTTTTGTTTAATAACTGGCTCTGTGAGTATTACTTAGTAATAGTAGCGCTTCCAAAGCCTGTTAAATACTCCATCCACAGTCCACTTTTCTGGGAAGAATGGCCACCCCTTCACCTTGAGCCAGGCACATGGCTGCTGAGGGAGAGGGGTGTCCAGAGACAGCAGGTGCACACTGACTGACACTGATAATCAGAGAAAAAGCAAACATATTTACCATTAGTAAAATGGCCTGGAGCATCTGAGACCCCTTCACTGGCGGGAAGGGAGGTGGCCTCAGTCATGGCTTCTGTCCCTCCTCCTCTCCGGCGACTGGTTACCATGGAACGGCTTGGTGGGTGATAATGAAGACACTTTTCCCGCTCCTCCCACCGCTTACCAGCATATCGGAATACCAGTGGCTAGCCCTGCATATTAGAACCCGCGGCCGGCCCTGCAGCGGCCCTGGCCCACCGGCTCGGTCCAGTCTGGGCCTGGTGCACACCCTCTATTTAATTACAGGTGTCTGCACGAAATGTATTGCACGACCACGCACACACAAAAACCTCACCTGGGGCCACATAACCGAAGCAATCTCTCTAATACCGAGCCGCACGCCCATCTATTTGCCAGGGGTAGGGACAGATCCTGCTGGCAACCATGTTGGATAAGGGCAAGGCATACTCTGCGGACAGAAAAGCCCCCAGTGGTAGAAAGGTATATTGCATCTGAGAAAGCAGATGCATAGCCACTGGAGTGAGACCTCTAGTGGAGAAAATGGCAAAATACGTCAGAGGATGTCGGATGAGATAGGCCGAAGGACCTGAACCTATAGAGGGAAAGGGGAAGCGGGGAAAGAGCCATGCATAATACACAAACATATTGATAATGTGAAATAAGCAATAACAAATGACATACAATGGGATGGGGGGGGGGGGGGTGGTCCAGGCGCTCCTTACAATATTAGATGAATGTTAATGTCACTGTTTAGTATAAGGTGCCACCCCCTAGTGGTACTGGGGGGTTAGTAACCCAATTTGGTGCGAAATGCTACCCCCTATTGATGTTAGGGGGTTAAAACGCTATGTGTATGTGACGCAAATATTCCTAGGAGTCTGGTTTAAACCATAAAGTTATCCTTCTTTAAAAGACAAGAGTGCTTGGTGCAATAAATAATTTTCCAGTACTGTGCAATATTTAAACAAGTGATAAAATACTAAAGACCCTTCCCTGTTCAATCATCTCATATGTGTACCATGAAATAATTGAAAATAGAAAACACTCACACTTTATTGCACTGAGCACTTTTGTTGATTGACATTAATATTATTTTAAAATATACTGGTTTACACTGTTTTATATGGTTGTTTGAAAACTGAAAAAGACCGTTGTCACAAACATCCCACCATATTGGCCACTTTTTGGACTTTTATTGGTTTATGCATCGTTTTTTTCAGCACTGTTTATATTTCAGAGACTGTGAATGGATCTGACACATATTTATTAATATTAAGGTACACATATGAGATGATTGAACAGGGAAGGGTATTTAGTATTTTATCACTTGTCTAAATATTGCACAGTACTGGAAAATTATTTATTGCACCAAGCACTTTTGTCTAGAGTTGAGCGAACACCTGGAAGTTCGGGTTCTGCTGGTCCGTCCGAACTTCGGGACAAAGTCCGGGTCCGGGTCCGGACGGAACCCGAACGATCGCACGGACAAAAAAAAACATCCCGTGAACGGGATGGGAATGGGGGTAAAATGAAGGAAAACGTCGGGAGACCCCGAAAGGTCCTGAAAGGATGTCGGTAAAAACACGGATTTTCAAGCCCAGGGGTAACTAAAGTTACCCCAAGCAACAGGCACGCTAGCAAGCCCAAGGCAGGCCTGGGCCTGGGCCTGAAACAGGGCTTCAAGCCTGCCTGGTCGTCTTGGGCTTGAAGGTCCACAAGCGAGTTGAGATCTGTTTTCACGAACCACGTTATTTATTAAAAGGTCATGACACGTTATAAATCTGTTCACTATTTTATGATTTAT
>BLSH010512949.1:48508-72750 GCA_018402905.1 Glandirana rugosa | reverse complement strand
GGACCCCGGTGTATTGACTTCGTTAGAGAGATTATGGCTCGGCGTACGGGTAGATAACCGTTCCCCATCCCTGATCTCAACTCGCTTGGGCATGACATTTCAAGCCCAGGCATGGCTTGAAACCCCACAGGTCCTGGGCCTGGGCCTGAAAATTTTTTTTCAGGCCCAAGCCCAGGCCACAAGACCATTAAAATTACTTTTTAGAATTTTTACGACATTTTTTCGGGTCCTTCCAGGATCTCCAGACGTTTTCCTTCCTTTTACACCCATTCCCACCCTGTTCACGGGATGTTTCTTTACCCCTGTCCCTTCCTCTAGGACCTTCCTGGGCTTTTTTACAGCATTTTTAAGATTTTTCATTAAAATTACCAGAACACCGGACCCGAACCCGGACTTTTTTTTAAAAGTCCGGGTCCGGGTCCTGGACACCCCAAAGTTCGGTACGGACCCGAACTTTACAGTACGGGTTCGCTCAACTCTAGTCCCTACCCCTTGCCAATAGATGGGCATGCGGCTCGGTATTAGAGAGATTGCTTCAGTTATGTGGCCCCAGGTTTTTGTGTGGGCATAGACAGTCGTGCAATACATTTCGTGCAGACACCTGTAGTTAAATAAGGGGTGTGCACGGACAAATACCTTTGTGGCTGCAACTTTCCCTGGCATCAGTTTACATGCAGTGAGGCTCGACAATTGTATGCACAGTTTTTACCCACATTTGAATACATTTGCTTTTGAGATTTTGATTTCTGATGGAACCCTGTTTTGCAGGTACCTGTATTTACCTTCCACATAAGGCTCTTATAATGCCTGGATCCTTTCAACCTATAACCATAGAAAGCTGAAGGATAACAGGTGTCCTTACTGGTATTCAGAAGTGGGAGCAGGCATCAGGCACTTATTCAGAAGCATTGACATATGTGAATATGGCTATGTATGGCCTTAGCTGTAGCACTGCTCCGGCCGCATCCCCTGACATGTTTTGCCCCGCCTACTAGGGTGGTCACAGCGGTGTCTTACCCCACATGTGTCATTGTACATTTATTATAGTGTTCACTGTGTTTTCTCATAATTTTGGTTATTGATCTACTGTGTGTTGTAACAATAAATATTGACCCTTCAGGCTTGGTGTGCTGGAGAGTGCAGTGCTGCCCAGAGAGTCATTGGCACGGGGAAGGGGAGATACAAGATACAATCACCTGTCCTATGCTATCTCAAGGAGGGGAAATTAGCCCCTCCAGTTCTTATATTGGACCACACAAACATAAAGCGGGCCATATACTGTAAGAACTAGGGAAATCTATTGATTCTACCACCCATACTAAACAGCATGGATGGACAAATCTGTAGTGCTGACTATCGCATTCTGACAGCTGGCACTCACGGCTGCCAGAATACCTGAACAGTGCCTGCATCTGATTAGATGCAGTCACTGCTTGTCTAAAAACTCTCAACCCGCCTCTTTCTATTTTCAGTTTGAAGGATGTCAGCTGAGAGGGTTTTGATGGGGGTAGCCGTGGGAGGCCACCCATGGTTTGAATTTTGCAGCATGTATGGCCAGCTAAAGTCTCTCTGTTGTAGCGATGAGGACTGTTGGAACATGTCATTCAAAAAGTTTTATTGAAGTGCAAATTAAGCCACTGCAATATGCATATTCATTTGAAGACATAAACAGACCAAATTCTACTCCCCGATGATGCAGGCATACAATGAAGTACCTATACATACAAAAAGTTTACATAATGGACAGTGGTAGGGTTTAAGTAGCTTATCAAAAGACAATGCAGCAGAACTGCTTTCACTCCACAAATGCTGTGTGTTGTCAGCCACCATTTCTCATTTTGTAGGAGAGGTCTGGCAATTTGCTGACTCCTCCAAGACATATCCATAACTCAAGAACCATACTCAGGATCAATCCAGAATAATTTTGTAACACCTTGCACACTCCAAACCACTGAGATGTTGACCATTTCCTCTCCTAACATCCTCTTACATCTGCCCCCCATTGGATATCTCCTGCTGACTACTCAGGTAAGAAGGAGAAAACAGTTGCTCAATCTGATCTTTTTTTATGCTGATTAAGCAATTATTTTACATTTATATGGTTAGGCAGACACCTAACCTAAACCTAGTTCTACATCGTTAAAAAAAAAATAAATAAATCTAAGTGCAAGAAAAGTGTGAGCTTAAAACACATCTCAATTTAAGAATATCTTGATATATACCTATATACCTCTACTCCTTGAGCAGAGGCATAACTAGAACCTTCAGGGCCCCAGTGCAAGAAATTACGAAAGGCCCCCTGCCCCCTGGCAAGGGCCCTTCCCTCTTCCCACTGATCCTAGGGCCCTTTACTTCTATCGTGGGTCCCTATATTACGGTATCGCAGCGGGGCCTTTTCACAAGTTCTGCAGCAGGCCCCCTTTCTGCCATCCCATGGTGGTGAAATGCCAGGGCCCGGTCACAATTGCAACCTTTGCAATCCTGATAATTCCCTCACTGGTCACAGTAGTTTTAATTTTTATTTGAATTTTATTCTTTTTTTACCATTCCATTTTATTTCTTTTACAATTTAATTTTTACAATTTTTTACAATTTTTCTTTTAGGAGCGCTGTTGGGGGGCTTTGATGAGATATCGGGGGTCTAAACAAACCTCAGCTCTCAATTTCCATCTCTGTAGCCTCAGCTGCACTGAGTGAATGGACAGGAATAGCTGTGCACGAGTCTCCCAAACTCAAGTATAGTAAGCCCGTTTACTATGCTTCAGTTATGAATGAAACAATTGGTACCAATCACTGACTCTGCTCATTCAGAAAAGGAAGGAACCGGTAAATGACAAATTTATCGACCCGTTCCCATCTCTCCATCATGACACATCTTGGACCCTGGAAACAGCAGAAGACAAGTAAACTGGAAAGAGGAAAATGGAGGAGATTGGTAACTCTAAATGCCACCCCTGCCATCCCTCCTATTCAGGTATACAAGAGAGGCACATGGGCCCCCTGGACCATGGGGCCCGGTTGCAATTGCAACCCTTGCAACCCCTATCGTTACGCCCCTATACTTGAGTCATTTTTCATGTTTATCCTCACCAGTTGCCCACCTCCAGAGGTGTCCACACCCCTTGTGTATTTGTTGCTTATTTTTTCATACTTGCCTTCTCCAAAAGTCTTCAGGCCGGTCACACGATGCACAGGGTCCTAATCCTCTGCAGATGTTCTCCCGTGAGTGGGTGCTCAATGGTGCAGAAAGTGGCCTTGTCATGACGATATCTGCGCCACTATCTATATCATTATTTGTACTGGGGGATCAGTAAGGAATTTTTCCCCCCACTATAGCAAATTGGATCATGCTTTGCTGGGGTTTTTTGCCTTCCTCTGGGTCAACTGTGGTTGAAGGATTGTGTATATGGGATTGTATGGTTTATATGTATTATTTCTTTTTTTTTTACTGGTTGAACTAGATGGACTTTTTCAGCCTGGTTAACTAACTGTAAATACAGGACACCATGGTGATGATCTGCGCTCACAAGTCACAAGATATCCTTAATCTTCTGGGCTGAATGACATGCAGAAAGAATTAAGACATCCATTGGCAGGAAGCAGTCACTGCAGGGACAACTTCCAGAGAGGAGGTGCGTATTAGGCCTCATTCGCACTGGCGTACTACATCATACACCCATGCAAGGACTGTATTTGCATGCACGTTCCATGCATCCCTGTGCAGGTAGTCCCAATTATGTTAATTGGGACGCAGCAGTTACTCACAATTTGACAGCCGTGCATACAGTGTGCATTTGGAGCCGTGTGTATGCACCCACAGGCATATCAAATTGGAAGCAGCAGTGTCTGTGCAGGAACACCCGTGCATCCCCGTGTGGGCAAACATGGCCCTCACATGGGTGTGCACTGTAGTACGCCCGTATGAATGAAGCTTTTTATGGGGTGCTTTTTTAAAATTAATTTAGCCAGGTGTTGGAATTTTAACAAGAGAAACCCTTTGGGTCCTCTTCGCATCCGCTGAACCTCCTTACATTTTAGTCCAGAAATTGCTTTAAATGTCCAGACATGGAAACAACGTTTTTATTCATAGCTGACCAGCCCCTTCTTATTATTAAGTGGTTAGGTCTTTGGGGTGATTTACTAAAGGCAAATGGACTGTGTCATTTGCAAGTGCAGTTGCACTTATTTTTCCCAGGGCTTAGTGAATGTGTTGAAGATCTGCTGATTTCCATCATTCAATCATTCTCAAGCAACAATTCTTTACAAAGTGAAGCTTTACCACATTCAGTAAGCTCTGGGGAAAATGAGTGCAACTGCACTTGCAAAGTGCACAGTCTATTTACCTTTAGTAAATCAACCCCATTGGCTATTAATGCTAGTGGTCTATTAGTGTCAGGAGGACATGACATTGGTTCTTTAATAGATTGTGAATGCTTCCCAAATAGGGTTGAAATTTGGGTTTGCCGCTACCGTGGGTTCTTGAGTATTTCCAAAACTTTTCCTGGAAAGTTTGCAGGTAGACACCTTGGCTTGGTCAGCTGACTCATAAGAGCTAATAATTTGATGGAATGAATAGCTTATGCCTCCTTTATTAAAGAAGAGGTCCACAGCAACTGTGTTGCCACTGTTGTTTTGGATCTATTTAGAGCTAACAACCTTGAAGAGGCAGAGATTTTATAATTTTAGTTATTTTTTTAAATAACTGGTACATGTTCCTCATGGCAACTCTGAGCTTCCAAAGTCTTTTGTTTGATAATAGCTTGCTTTTTAACCCTACAACCCTGGAATAAATGAATGTCAGAATGTGTCCACAATCGATTTCAATGGCAATAATTACAAAGTGAGTAAACTTTTAACTTCAAGCAGTATTCACAAAACCTTGGCTCATCTCTTAATTTAAATTCTGTACAGGTTCCTAAACTGATAGAGCTTGGTTCAATTTTCTTTTCTCTACATCCAGGAAATGACCATTCAAATAGTATGTTGAAATATATCCCTGTCAAAATTTTATTTTTGTCTTGTCCCAGATGGGGAAATTTGCCCTCTCTATTTATACTGGTGACCATCATCACCATCATGACTACAACAGAAAGTAGAGGAAAATCCAGATTTGTAAAGTTGTCATCTGATCAGAAGGTAAGGGAAAATCTTCCAATAAGGAAACCCTTTCTGCTGACTACAAAACCTGGGCATATGCCAGTAAAATTTGGTTGCAGAAATTCTGAAGAATTATTCATCAGAGCATTTGCCATGGATTCAGCTAATTTTGTTTGAATGCCTAAATATTTCATCCAGGCCTGCTGCTTGAATAGAATTCCAGACATAATAAGCTGTTTTTTTGTGACTAGAATTACAATATGGACAATTATTTCTTATTGAAACCCTCATTTGTTTGAGAAATATTTTCCATCCTGCTCCTTCGAATTTTCTCAACGCTATGGACAAAAACAAAGATTTGACCCCACTAGCCATTTGAAAACTGAACATTCCAAATGTAAAAAAAAAATAATGACGTTCTAATAGTGTATGGCCAGCTTACTTGGGGATTTTCCTTCATTTTGGAGAGATTTCCTCCCACCTTGCTGTATTTCTGGGACAGTTTAAAGCACAGGTGTCAAACACAAGGCCGCAGGCTGAATCCGGCCCTCCAAGCCATTTCATGTGGCCCTCACACCTGTCCTGCAGCTGCATGGGAGCTCCAGCCCACCTTCGGTCCTCCTCCAGACCCTGTACTTTCTGCTTTACAGCAATGCATCCAGCTTCTTCCCAGCAGCACCATAAGGTAAGGGGCTGCACTTTGATGCAAGGGAGGGTGGAGGATTTAACTTCTGATGGTGGGGGTGACTCTTGACATCTAATGTAAGGGAAGGGGATGCTCTGGACATATAGTCTTAAACATAAAACCGGCCCTTTTATGGGCAATCATAATGCTGATGTGGCCCACAATGAAATTGAGTTTGACACCACTGGTTTAAAGGATGTAAATAGGAACCTATAAGGGTGCTTTATAGGCTACCCACCTCAGACCACCAGCCTTAAAGCGTTACTAAATCCAAAACAGTAAAATCAGTCTGTATATGCAGCAAAGCATGCTTGTTAAACTCACTGTGGTACAGAAGGGGATAATCCTCTGCATTGTGTAAAAAGGCTGTTTGATCTTCCGCTTCTTTTACTGTCCCTGATCCATCTGCTGACAGTACAGAGCCTTGGAGGCACTCTGAACATGCTCAGTTTTGTGTATATTGCTAGAGAGTTTTTTCTTTTTTTTTAGGGGAGGGTGCATGTGATCAGCACTGTCCAGACAAAGGGTCAGGGGTCATGCAGCCTCAAAGGACAGTTAGAGGAGAATGAAAACTCCTTCTACAAGCTTTAACCAGTGCTTATGAGCAGTGTGCTATATACTGCTCATAAGGAAAAGTAATTATCTGTTTATATTTACTAAAATGCTTCCATTTCCATGTTCTGTGTACTGTAGGAGACCATAAATAGTGGATACAGGGTCCTGGGTTTAGTAACACTTTAAAGGGGTGTAAAAAAGAATAAATTTTTTACTGCTCACCTCTAACTACCAATGTTAAAGAGGTATAACTAAGGTAGCGACCACCTTTTACTAAGGGCAGTTCCATCAAAGTTCTGCCATGGAACCCAATGAATTGTAGTTACACCCCTGGCAGTGACAATGATGTGGCAAACAACTTTCTAAAGGAGATGCTAACTTTGAAACTGAAAGAAGTGAAAGGAAGTGTGGTCATAGCATTGGTTTATTATAAAATAAAATGATAAATCAATGGCTTATAAAACCGAAAAACAATGACCAGCTCCTAGCAAACAACTACAGGAAAAGAATACCTTACATCTGACATGTTTTGTAAGTGAGACACGTCCTCTTTACAGGCAGAACCATTGATTGTATGTTAGGGACTTTGATATGGATATTGTCTCCTGTGCAATATATTTTGGTTCCTCCTTTTCTTTTTTTTTCTCCTTTTTTACCTCCCTTCTTTTTCCTCTCACTGTGTTTTCTTCTATGCTTTGTTAATTATTTGCTGATCTGTATTTTGGGCCGAACAATTTCATTTTCAATGGCCTTGGTGTGTTTGTTGTAATTTACTGTAATTATAAAACCCGCATGTGGCATATGACATGGTACTCTAGTTGTACATCTAATGTTGACTCATTTATTTATGTAAGAATATGTCAGTTTTTGATTTGGATAAGTAAAAAGTAAAAAAAAAAAAAAATCATTGATCGGAGGCCAGGTCTCTGATAGAACCTGAAAGAAAGCGCAATAGAGGAAAATGTTGTGGCTACACATTATATGATGAGGATCACATATTAAAGAGAATGAGGCTTATTGTACATTTTTATATTTGTGCTGGGAAGTCTTCTATGACTTTGATTGTCATCCCTTCTGAATAATGCTAAAATCTTCTCATCTTCACATCCTGTTTGGGTGTCCTCTGCTTGGCATCTCCTCTTGTAACTCAATTCAATTTTTAAACTATTTGTTCTCTAAAAAGTCACTCAAAAGTGGAGCCATTTAACATCTCCTGACCACTAGATATTTTCTGACAGCAAACATTGTTCCTCCACTCTGCATGCTGGCAGATAGAGGGTTAATGCAGTGGGTGGTGAATGATGAAAATAGAGTTTAGTCTTGATCATTCACAGTTGTCGCTGACCACTCCCCCTTCTACAATAGCTACTTTGTTCTGTATAAGCGTAATATTTATTTTGGGGTGGGAGCTCCTTCGGCTCGTACTGCCTCATTCATTGCAAGTCTCCAGGCTTCATTTCTCCGTATTACCCAGAATGCGTTCTAACAGTCATCCTGGAGACAGAGGGTCTGATCCCCACTGAGCGGCAGACCCCAAGTGCAGCCTCACGTAGCCTTTTCAGAAACAATGTCACCAGGTTATGTAACACAGAAGATCAGAAGTCTCATACAAGCTGGAATATATCTTACAACATAACAGCCTGAACCAATTTATTCATTTCTCAAAGTAAGGTGACCAGATTTTTAAAATTAAATCCGGGGACATATTTTTTTTTCATTGGCAAATGGCACAGGACTGCACAATACACAGAGCGCTGGGCACATGACTGCATAATACACAGAGCGCTGGGCACAGGACTGCATAATACACAGAGCGTTGAGCACAGAACTGCTTAATACACAGAGCGCTGGGCACATGACTGCATAATACACAGAGCGCTGGGCACAGGACTGCATAATACACAGAGCGCTGGGCACAGGACTGCATAATACACAGAGCGCTGGGCACAGGACTGCATAATACACAGATCGTTGGGCACAGGACTGAGTGTACAGAAACACGCTGTGCACAGAACTGCATAATACACAGAGCACTGGGCACGGGACTGCATGATACACAGAGCGCTGGGCACATGACTGCATAATACACATAGCGCTGGGCACGGGACTGCATAATACACAGAGCGCTGGGCACAGGACTGCATAATACACAGAGCACTGGGCATGGGACTGCATAATACACAGAGCGCTGGGCACAGAACTGCATAATACACAGAGCGCTGGGCACATGACTGCATAATACACAGAGCACTGGGCACGGGACTGCATAATACACAGAGCGCTGGGCACATGACTGCATAATACACAGAGCGCTGGGCACAGGACTGCATAATACACAGAGCGCTGGGCACAGGACTGCATAATACATAGAGCGTTGGGCACAGGACTGAGTGCACAGAGACACGCTGTGCACAGGACTGCATAATACACAGAGCGCTGGGCACGGGACTGCATAATACACAGAGTGCTGGGCACAGGGCTGCATAATACACAGAGCATTAGGCACACCACTTCTTAGACCTTTTCCCACAACAGCTAAACACTCCTTCTCTTTACGCAGCTGTATCAGCTCTGACCCACCTGCTCACCCACTGCCCTCACCTGTGTACAAACAGACGCCCCCCCCCAATCACCTCCCTGCTCACCTCCCGGTCTCAGCCATCCACACAGTCAATTTCTGGCTCTGCCTCTCCTCCACTGAACAGCAGCAGGAGTGGCAGTGAGATTGTCAAGCAGGGGGCATCTGCATCCGAGCCACCAGGCCGTTTCTCAGCCAGCATGGGTTGCCCTGTCTACATTAATCCGGCCCTGAATCTGGGGACAAAACCGGGGACAGACTTGGTCCGGGAACAGTGTCCCCAGTCCGGGGACGTCTGGTCACCCTATCTTAAAGGTCTCTTTTAACATGGCAGTCACTAACAGCAACCCGTCAGCAGGCCCTAAAGAAAAAACATCAAACTCACTAACGCTTGTTAATAGTTCCTAATTAGATTTCAACAGCTCTTAAAGCATTATTAAACCCAGAACCATAATTGTAATATATAACAGCTTACCAAGCTTTAGATGTGTTTTCTCTTTTTTTAATGCTTTCTTCCCTCTGTGTTCCCTGGTGATCTGGCCAGTAGCACACCTCCTGCATTACAGTGCCTCCACTCTGGATGAATGAGCACAGGGGGCATCTTTGAACAGCAGCTTTTCAGTCTAGGGGAGTGTTAGAAGTACTAACAGATTTAAATATACTAACAAATTGAAGCCAAACACCAGCTCATGCTTTATAACCTCTTGCTGACCGCCTAACTATAAATATACAACATTACTTTGAGGTTAAAGGGATTGTAAACCCAGGAAGTTTTTCACATTAATGCATTCTGTGCATTAATATGAAAAACCTTTTGTTGTGCAGCTGCCCCCAGAGCCCCCTGCTTACTTACCTGAGCCCGATCGTTCCTGCACCGGGGATGAACACACCCACTCCAGCCGGTGTCTCGGGTCCTCATAGGATAGATTAAATAGCAGCACATCCATTGGCTCCCACTGTTGTCAATCAAATCCAATGACACGGGAGCCAGGGGGCGGGGCAGAGTCCTGCTGTCTGTGTCAAGGGACGCAGAAGCAGGACTCGGGAGAGCGCCCACATGGGTAACCCCAGGGAAAGCGCTTCTCTGACGGGTCACTCGATGTGGGGAGGAGCCAGAAGCGCCGCTCGGGACCCCAGAAGAGGAAGATCGGGGCCACTCTGTGCAAAACCTCTGCACAGAGGAAATCCTCCTCCACGAAATCACGTACCTGTATGTGATTTTGTGCACGTGGTCTAGGGCACTCGCACGTGCTGTCCGCAAACTGCTGTGATTGGACACAGCGGGAGCCAATCAGCAAGTCCAGCAGACGCGATGTCCGCTGGGAGCTACCGATCATTTTGAGGAAAGGCAGAATGGTGGTCTGCCTATGTAAACAAGACAGACCGTCGTTCTGCCAGAGGGGAAGATGAAGATCTTGTGTTTCTGCTAAGTGGAAACACAGATCTCTGTCTTCCCCCAGTCAAAGCCCCTCCCCCTACAGTTACAAAGCACCCCCTAGGGACTCGCTTAACCCTTTGATTGCCCCTGATGTTTACCCCTTCCCTGCCAGTGTCCTTGTACAGTGACAGTGCATTTTTTTAGCACTGATCACTGTATTGGTGTCAGTGGTCCCCAAAAAGAGTCACTTAGGTGTTAGATTTGTCCGCCGCAATAATGTTGCAGTCCCACTAAGAATCCCTGATAACCACCATTACTAGTAATAAATAAATAAAAATTCCATGAATATATCCCATAGTTTGTAGAAGGTTAAACAGATTTTTTCCCCTCCTTAACCAGTTCCCCACCGCCTGCCGTGTATTCACGGCGGCAGTGTGGATGCTGTGCGCGAATCTCCGTAAAAAGACGGTGATCTGCGAATGGCCACTAGGGGGCGCGTGCACCCGCCGCACTCCTGAGGAGTGTGCCCGCGGCTCGGGCGGACCCGATGTCCGCCGGCGAGCCGTGATGAGCGGCCACAGGCAAAGAACAGGGAACAGCCGATATAAACACGGCGGTTCCCCATTCTGACAGTGCGGGCATGGGTGATCTACTGATCCCTGTCACTGGGATCAGTTAGATCTCTCATGCCCATGGTAGCCCACCCCCCCCACAGTTAGAACACACCCAGGGAACATAGTTAATCCCTTCACTACACCCTGCAGGTTAACCCCTTCACTGCCAATGACATTTACACAGTAATCAGTGGACATTTCAATTTCTGATCGCTGTATAAATGTCAATGGTCCCAAAAAAGTGTCAAAAATGTCCGACATGTCAGTCTGCCCCAATATTGGAGTACCGCTAAAAATCGCAGATCGCCGCCATTACTAGTAAAAAAAATTAAAATAAATAAAAACCCCAGAAATGAATCCTCACCATCCGTAAACGCAGCCACTTTTGCGCAAACCAATCAATAAACGCCAGTTGCGATTTTTTTTATCACAAATATGAGGAAGAATATAAATCGGCCAAAACTGGTGAAAAAAATGGTTTTTTTTTTTTTTTTTTGATTTGTATTTTAGCAAAAAGTAAGAAATTTGGGTTTGTTTGCAAAATGGTCGCTCTTCTTTTGTTTATAGTGGTGATCAGAAATGACGCAGAAGGGATCAAATACCACCAAAAGAAAGCTCTATTTGTGGGAAAAAAAGGACGCAAATTTCGTTTGGGTACAACGTCGCACGACCGCGCAATTGTCAGTTAAAGAGACGCAGTGCCGAATCGCAAAAAAGTGCTCTGGTCCTAAACTGGGAAATTCTTCCGGGGGTGAAGTGGTTAAAGTCAAAATTTTCTTTTTTTGCTTTTAAAGGTAAATGAGAGATCTGGGGTCTCTTTGACGGTGTTCATATCACACATGAGAGGTATCTCCACGATCGTTAGAGTGAGAGCATTAATTCTAGCACAAGACCTCTTCCATAACTCTAAACAGATAACCTGTAATTTTTTTTAAACCGTCGCCTATGAAAATTTTTAAGTACCGTAGTTTGTCGCCATTTCACAATCTTGTGCAATTTTAAAGCATGACATGATAAATATCTATTTACTCTTCGTAACATCATCTTTCACATTACAAAAATATGCAGCTAACTTTACTGTTTTTTTGAGGTTTTTTTTTTAATTCATTAAAGTGTACAAATACAGTGTGTCATAAAATATTGCAACAACTAGAATATATATATATATATATATATATATATATATATATATATATATATATATAATGTTTGGGGGTTCTAAGTAATTTGCTAGCAAAAAATACAGCTTTTTACTAAAAAAACAAATGTCAGAAAAAGGCCTGGTCTTAAAGTGGTAATACAGGCGGTCCCCTAAGTCGGAACAGCTACATTTTTTAAGTGTAGCTCCAGCCAAAAAAAAATAAATAAGTTTATTGTATAGCATAGGGAAGGGGTAATATCGCTGTAAGGTTTGTTTTGCTGTCTGTGCTTCTGTTTAGAAGATTTTACCTCGCTTTCTGTCCCTATGACAATTGGCTTTTGAGTTGTTGTGCAAACAAGGATTGGTAATAAAGCTTCAGTGGAGATCCCTTTTTCCCATAACTCTTACAGGAGTGAATTTCCCTTCCTAGGGGTAGATTTCCTCTCACTTTTTTGTTGTCTACCTCCGTTTGTAAGTATGAGTTGTTTGTAAGTCTGATTTTTGTAACTAGGGGACCGCCTTAATCAGTTGCATACCTTTTTACTAAAGGTTTTACATGAATAAATAAAAGCTTAACATTGTAAGCACCCCTGTCAGAGATAAAGGGTTTGTCTCATCTCTGTAAACTGATACAGTATCTCACAAAAGTGAGTACACCCCTCAAATTTTTGTAAATATTTTATTATATCTTTTCATGTGACAACACTGAAGAAATGACACTTTGCTACAATGTAAAGTAGTGAGTGTACAGCTTGTACAACAATTTGTAAATTTGCTTTCCCCTCAAAATAACTCAACACACAGCCATAAATGTCTAAACCACTGGCAACAAAAGTGAGTACACTCCTAAGTGAAAATGTCCAAATTGGGCCCAATTAGCCATTTTCCCTCACCAGTGTCATGTGACTCGTTAGTGTTACAAGGTTTCAGCTGTGAATGGGGAGCAGGTGTGTTAAATTTTGTGTTATCGCTCTCAATCTCTCATACTGGTCACTGGAAGTTCAACATGGCACCTCATGGCAAAGAACTCTCTGAGGGTCTGAAAAAAAGAATTGTTGCTCTACATAAAGATGGCCTAGGCGGGGGGCGTGGCTGAGAGCCTGATGTAGCAGGAAGTTTCTGAGTGAGCTCTGCTGTCCATCCTGCAGAATCCTGCTGATATCTTTGCCATCCTACTCTGCATCACCTTGAAAGCACCATAGATCATCTACCCTCCATCACTGCTACAGTTTGCGGCAAGCATTGCCAAATCCGACATGGCTAAACGGTTGCAGGGCCTACACTTCCAGCCACGATGTCGGCCCTCCACCCCGCTCTACTAAAGAGGCTGCACAAAGGCTGTTCTCCAAGGGCCTTAGGAACACACCGATGCCTCCGCTCCCAGACATGGAGGAGCCCAACTCAGCTAAGGACTGGGGAGACCTGGATGATACTCCACGTGCCTTTGCAGCAACTGTGGCCTCCACAACTGTGAGTACCCACACCACATGTTCTCAGGCTTCCAATATGGCAGCGGCTGGGATTCATGCTGACACTGATACTGAGCCTATACGTAGAGATATCCTAACTGCAGTAATAACATGTATTACCTCAATAGCTGACCTTACTGGGGAGGTGAAGGGTATGAAGATGGAGATAGCCCTGGTGAGACAGGACATGCAGAAGCTGAGGGAGCGCACGGCTGCAGTGGGGGACAGAGTGAGCACACTGGAAGATGAATGGCAGCCTTTACAAAGAGATGTGAAATATGTTCACTCCATTGCATCTACCTCCTTTGTGCGCCTGGAGGATATGGAGAACTGCCTCTGTCGCAACAATGTGTGTGCGGTAGGCATCCCAGAGAGAGCAGAGGGTAAAAACCCTGTTGCGTTTATAGAGGCATGGCTGACAGACACATTTGGAAGGGATGCTTTCTCCAATATGTTTGCTGTGCATAGGGCGCACAGGGTCCCAGCGAGGCCTCCACCTCAAGGTGCCCCACCTAGACCCTTCCTATTCTGACTTCTTAATTACAGAGATAGAGATGGCATTCTAGCACAGGCCAGGAAAGCTGAGTTGCTCAAAGTGGACAACGCTAAAGTTTCATTGTTTACTGATTTCTCGGTTGAGATACAAAGGCAGAGAGCAAAATTTCTGGATATTGAAAAGAGGCTATGTGCACTTGATGTGACGTATTTCATGCTGTACCCTGCAAAATTGAAAGTAATAGCTAATGGAGCATGACACTTCTTTGAAAATCCTACTGCAGCAATGAACTGGTTGGACAGAGAGGAACGCAGCTTGGCGCGCAGACCAGATTGATGCAAGAGAAGAAATTTCCTTTCTAATTTTATTAAGAAAAATGTGTGTAATGGATTGCGCTCACCCTATGTGATACCCGAATTAATATACAGCTGCAACTAAAAGAGTGTAAATACCAGCACCCACAGTAACAGAAAAGATATATGAATTAGTTGCGCTTATACATAAACTAATAAACAATCATAAACTCAGTGAAATCATAAACTAGTGAATCAACCAAATAAACATGTGTTAAAGTCCAAAAAACAATTGGTGAAAAAAATATATCTGTGCTTTCAGATAAATTATATATATATTGTCCCCAGTGATTTGATTGAAGAAACCATCCAATCTATGTGCAAGTAATAGTGTCCTTATAAGTGTCCAAAATCATGAATCGTGCACTTCACACAACACCAGAACGTGAAATGAATCTTCCACCAGGAAAAAAGATGGGTCCTTACCAGATCCCCTGGACCCCTTGTTATAGGGGGTCAGGGGGAGCTTTGTGGATATAAACCTCCACAGGGTTGCCACAGTCCGCTCTCTGGGGTTTTCAATCACCAGGGGTCATCACCGTCACTCAAAGAAATAATGGACCATACATAGTGTAATATTGTCTTAAAAGCATATAGAATTTAATAAAATATTGCACTTACAAACATCCAGATAAACAGCCGTGTAATCATCAAATGTCACAGCTAGCGTGGTAGAACAAACAGCGGTGGATGTGAGACAGCACTTCCGCCCTATCGATTTCGTCTCCAAAGGATGTCTTCCGGGGCATGAAGGCTGTCTCCCTACACCGCTATACATATAGGACAAAGCCGCATACTGAACCAATCAAAACATCCACTTGGGAAGACAATCCCTCCCACATCTCGAGTGGAGGGCGGGCCTATGAAAGGACATCGATACTTCCCATGTGACTACATCACTGTGCGTCTCCAACAGACGCGGACTGGAAGTCACATGACTGGCGTTGCAGAACAACAACAGGAAGTGATCACGGTTGTCATTCTGTCAAATGGGAAAAAAAACGGAACAATGATGGTTACGGAGCGAGGAATGTGCCAAAAGCATCATGCTGATGGCAACATTTCCATACTCAACATGTTAATCTACGGCTACTAAAACAGGGCAATTATGTCTTAAAAATATATAAATATAAACATGCTGAATATTACAATAATTTTATTACTAAAAAACTGACCACAATGTAATAATAATAGGAGGATAATTGATATTCTCCCAACTACATAAAGGGTCTATAAAAACATCTATATCTTTCTACCGATTTATATTATTGTAAAAAGAAAAAATTACTATAGAAGAAAGAAAAAATATATATAAAAGAAAAAATGTCTGGGAGGTTGCTAATAATGGAACGCAAAGTCCCATCAAACAGGTCATAAGGAAAAAACGGGGAAACCCACATAAATCCCCATAAAAAAGGGGGAAACTTATGTAGAAAAGGGGGGAACTAAGAGGAAAAAGAAGGGGGAATGCTTCCCAAATGTATGCCCGAAAAGGCCTGAGATACAAAACATAAAACTACTAAAAGATATAATAGATCATATTATGCAGCAGAAAAATAATGACCATCCGGTCAAAATAATGACCACCCAGTATCTACTATATTTTTCCTCTTAGTTCCCCCCTTTTCTACATAAGTTTCCCCCTTTTTTATGGGGATTTATGTGGGTTTCCCCGTTTTTTCCTTATGACCTGTTTATTTGCAATTCAACGCACACTCCTCCAGCAGGGCCATTGTCTGGGATCCCTGAAGGCCTACCTTAGGGGGCTAATCATAAGGGAAATTACAGGTATTAAGCAGAGATCACATGAATGGAAGACACAGTACGTTCTGATTTTCAGAATAGAGAGGCAGCATATGTTATTAGCCCTACCCCGGTCAATTATGCTCATTGGACAGAAGCCCAATCCCTTTACAGTACGGTGGTAATGTCAGCAGCAGAGAAGAGGAGGTATTTCTTTCAGCAAAATTACTTTGAAGAGGAAGAGAATACAGGACACCTCTTGGCCATGGTAGCAAAAGCACAACAGGAAGAAAGCAATATCACTGCCATTAAGTCCCCGAGCAGATCAATCTGCACTACTAGGGAGGATATATTGGGTACATTCCAACACTTTTATACAGATTTGTATCCCTCTAGGTCAGATGTGCCTCCGGGGTGCACTGACAGACCTACTACGGGGCTGCGCGTTCCCCCAGTTATCGGAGGGGGAATGTACAGCCTTGGACTCCCCTCTCACACTGGAGGAGTGAAAATAAATATGGGAATGTTCTCCTCCCACCACTGCTTCTAGCACTTCAGGAGGCAGCTGACACAGGCAAATTGCCCAATTCCATGCAGGAAGCCATAATAGTGGTGCTCCCCAAACCAGGAAAAGACCAACTCATCCCAGACTCCTATAGACCCATCTCTGTTGAATACAGATGTTAAACTCCTTGCCCGAGTACTGGCCAATAGATTATCTAAATTTATTAGCAAACGTATTCATCGAGACCAATCAGGTTTCATCCCTGCCCGGTCCACAGCAGGCAACATAAGCTGTCTATTATTAAATCTGCAGATTCCTGCGGATAATCCTGGAGGTAGGGCCATCTTATCCTTAGACGCGGCAAAAGCATTTGATAATGTTGAATGGCCCTACCTCCTGGATATCCTGTCTAGGTTTGGCATAGGGGACAGGTATATTAATTGGATTAGAGTCCTTTACTCGGCTCCAAGCACTAGATTAAGAATAAATAATGCCCTTTCCTCCTCTTTTTCCTTACATAGAGGCACTCGGCAGGGGTGTCCGCTGTCACAGATGCTGTTTGTAATGGCAGTGAAGCCTCTGGCAATGCTAATTTGTAATCACCCATCTATAGTTGGATTCCGCAGAGGCCCCATGGAAGATAAGGTGTCCCTTTATGCAGATGACGCACTACTATTTCTGGGGGATTCGTTAACCACAGTCATGAAACTCATTTCAGTATCTCAGGATTTGCCATCAACATGTCCAAATCAGTGCTTATGCCACTAGACCCACTTGTGACACCTCTCTCAGACAGGGCAGCACAAATTGCCATAATGGACTCCTTTAAGTACCTGGGGTCATGGTGTCTAAAGATCCAGCAGACTATCTGTCACTTAACTTAGCTCCCCTATTAAATAAACAAAAACTCAAAGGTAATAGCTGGAGCAAACTGCCGCTATCAGTGATAGGTCGTGTAAACCTTATAAAAATGGTGTGGGACACCCATTTGGATTTCGAACAAATGGTTTAAACGTACAGATTCTCGATTTCGGGATCTTATATGGAGAAGGGGGTAGGCCCGTATAAGTCTAAATAACCTCTAATATGGTAAGGATCGGGGTGGTCTGGCGGTCCCTCACCCCAATATGTATTTCCTGGCCTCCCAGCTGCAACAGTTTTCAGGCTGGGGAACTGAGGATAAGTTGGATCCAGCTGCTCGGTTGGTGTCCTGGACTATTCCAGAGCTCCCGGCCATATCACACTTGGAAATGGATCTCCCGGGCATACCTCACTCTTCACTTACAGGGGATTTGCTTAAAACAGTGTGGAAAACAACTAAACAGGCACTGTCTATTTCTGGTATGATGGAGTTTACTCCACTATGGCACAATCCCAATTTTGCAGAAGTTAATAAGCTACAGGGGTTCTCCTTATGGAAGAAACAGGGGATACGGTTCCTCCATCAACTGTACTCCAATGGTACCTTAAAAACTTTTGAACAGTTGCGTAATGAATTTTTGCTCACTAATAGCAAATTTTATCAATAGCTCCAGCTTTGGCAAGCCCAAGCGCAAGTGACACCCCTCTCTATATCCTCCTCCCCCACGATACAAAGTCTTATACAGACCACTTCCCGTAAGGGTCTAATTTCCCACATGTACTCTGTCCTTATGTCAACCATCCAAAATCCCTCCTTACTTAAATGCAGGTCTTCATGGGTCACAGACATACAGTAGGAGAGATAGATGATGAGCAGTGGGACATGGCATTAGAATCCCTCCCAATAGTCTCAGGTTCTGCCTCCCAAAAACATTCTCAACCCCTCATCCTTCATAGGTCATATCGTACTCTGGCCAAATTGTTTGCTTGGGGCAGAAGAGACACTCCTGTCTGCCCAAAGTGTGTAGCTCACACAGGTGACTTTATACATATGACTTGGAGATGTCCCAAACTGGCAAGATACTGGGCTGAAGTCATTCATACAAATACTGAAGTAGCTCAACTTCCTATCCCCTTTACCCCACTGGTGTGCCTGTTGGGAGCTATAGATGAGGAGATGTTCCCTAGAGGCATATACTGCATGATCACAAGACTGCTATATCCAGCCAGGAAGTTGATAGCAAGATTATGGATATCGCATTCCTCGCCTACTAAAGCCCAATGGATACATTGCGTCAACAACACCCTCCTTAGAGAACAGCTGGCTTACCGTCACTGCAATGCATCTCAAAAGTTTGATCTTATATGACAAAACTGGCTATCTAATACCTCAGTAGCCCCAGTACAACTGGTTAGAGATGGATTGCTGCTGATGTAAGTCTAACAGGAAGTCTTGAGCACGAACTCATAGGTTTAGGGCATAATATGTTTGACACATATGAGCAACAAGGATTTAGGTACCCTAGTATGCCCGATAATAAGCCTAGGTAGTCTACAAGGTTTATCCACCTTATAATAATTTATTGAAATCCCAGGGAAGGGGGAAAAGGAGGGAACAAGCACAGATTAGAAGTCATGTATTTTTTTCTTTTATCTTTTCTCATTCAATAAATGCCGCCATTCTTGATCTTTATTACAATGACTATACCCATTTGATGCATATTACTTTGCTATTCCGGACACATCAATTGTAATGCTGTACACTCTACTATGGATACTGTAATAAGTGCATGTGCGTCCTTGTTTGACGGCAATAAAATATTGTTTTGATTTAAAAAAAAAAAGATGGCCTAGGCTATAAGAAGATTGCCAAGACCCTGAAACTGAGTAGCAGCATGGTGGCCAAGACCATACAGCAGTTTAACAGGACAGGTTCCACTCAGAACAGGTCTTGCCATGGTTGAACAAAGTAGTTGAGTGCACATGCTCAGCATCATATCCAGAGGTTGTCTTTGGGAAATAGACATATGAGTGCTGTCAGCATTGCTGCAGGGGTGGGGGTCAGCCTGTCAGACCATACACCACACACTGCATCAAATTGGTCTGCATGGCTGTCATCCCAGAAGGAAGCATCTTCTAAAGACGATGCACAAGAAAGCCCACAAACAGTTTGCTGAAGACAAGCAGACTAAGGACATGGATTACTGGAACCATGTCCTGTGGTCTGATGAGAGCAAGATAGACTTATTTGGTTCAGATGGAGTTAAGCGTGTGTGGCGGCAACCAGGCAAGGAGTACAAAGAGAAGTGTGTTTTGCCTACAATCAAGCATGTTGGTGGGAGTGTTATGGTCTGGGTCCTACAGTCAAGCATGTTGGTGGGAGTGTCATGATCTGGGTCTGCATGAGTGCTGTCAGCACTGGGGAGCTACAGTTCATTGAGGGAGCCATGAATGCCAACATGTACTGTGGCATACTGAAGCAGAGCATGATCCACTCCCTTCAGGGACTGGGCTGCAGGGCAATATTCCAACATGATAACATCCCCAAACACACCTCCAAGACGATCACTGCCTTATTAAAGAAGATGAGAGTAAAGGCGATGGACTGGCCAAGCATGTTTCCAGACCTAAACCCTATTGAGCATCAAATGGAAGGTGGAGGAGCGCAAGGTCTGTAACATTCACCAGCTCCGTAATGTCATCATGAAGGAGTGGAAGAGGACTCCAGTGGCAACCTGTGAAGCTCTGGTGAACTCCATGCCCAAGAGGGTTTAGGCAGTGCTGGAAAATAATGGTGGCCACACAAAATATTGACACTTTGGGCACAATTTGGACATATTCCCTTAGGGGTGTACTCACTTTTGTTGCCAGCAGTTTAGATATTAATGGCTGTGTGTTGAGTTATTTTGAAGGGACAGCAAATGTACACTGTTATACAAGCTGTACACTCACTACTTTACATTGTAGCAAAGTGTAATTGCTTCAGTGCTGTCACATGAAAAGATATAATAAAATCTTTCCAAAAATGTGAGGGGTGTACTCACTTTTGTGAGATACTGTACATACTGTATACTGAAAAGGCTTGTTTGTGCTGCAGTCTTCCTTTTGGTTTTAGAGGATGCTTTTGCAGGGCAGGGTGTTGTAGTACAGCAGTTCTTATACCAATTGCTGCCCGTTGTTTCCTATGTTCTTTTTTCTAGAGGATCCTTCTGGGTAGAACACTTCCTGTAAAAACACACTATTTTGGATGCTTCTCTTGGGCCTTCTTTGCTACCTATCAATTAAATTCACAAAAATAAACAGCAGTTTAAAAATAAACAAAATAAAAGTTCATGTTTAACATTCAGCCCATTATGAGAACATCAATACCTCTCACAAAATGCAGTGATTTACGCCTGTGTTCAAACAGGAAGAAAGGGGGTAGTCTTTACAAAGCTGTTCCTAAATGGTCAGGCCCAAAATAGACCTTTTGGGTTTTGATGCCAGAGTCAAGTGTTACTAAACCCAAGACTCTGCATTCACTATATCTGGTCTCCCACAGTACACAGACCATGGAAATTCAATTATTTTAGCAAATATAAACTGCTTAATACCTTTTCCCATCAGCAGTACATAGCAGTTATATAACTTCTGTCAATGTCCTGCCAAGCACTGGTTAAAGCTTGTAGATTTCATTCTCCCCTGATTGTCTTATGAGGCTGCAGGACCCCTGGCCCTATGTTCAAACAGTGCTATTTGGCCTGTGCTGATCACATCATACCTCCCAACCATCCCTGATTTGCCGGGACCATCCTTGAAATTGGTCCCTGTCCCGGAGTCCTGACGAATAAGGGCTGAGTCCCAGATCGCCCGTGGCGTGTGCAGTGTGCCTAGGTTCCCGCAAGCCGCAAATAACACAGTGTATGGCAGCCGCCAGCCGGCATCTCTCCCCATCAGTCCGGCTGCCTCTGACACACATGTAGAGTGGAGTGCACTGAACCTGCTCCCTCCTCCTCCTGCTGTGATGTTTTGTTTTCCTGTACAGAGAGGAGACGGGGAGCATGCACTCCACTCTGCCAGAACCGTGATCTGAGGTCTGTGTAAGTGACACATGATGGAAAGCTCCGCCCATTGATCGCTGGACTCAAGAGCGGAGATAGAGCTACCTGCTGTCAGCCTGAAGCTACCTGGATGGGGGTCCCATGCAGGGGAGGGCTGGGCCAGGGGGCAGGATGGCAATTGCCCCCCCCAGGCCACCCTAACTTACACTGATCAAGTTGCATTTGATAGGCATTGGTGAGGCTGCATTGATGGGCACTGATGAGGCTAAGCTGATGGGCACTGGTGAGGTTGCACTGATGGGCACTGATGAGGCTAAGCTGATGGGCACTGGTGAGGCTGCATTGATGGACACTAATGCGGCTAAGCGGATGGGCACTGGTGAGGCTGCACTGATGGGCACTGGTGAGGCGGCATTGATGTGCACTAGTGAGGTTGGATTGGTGGGCACTGGTGAGGCTGCATTAATGCATTATTTTTGTTAAACCTCCTTTGTTGCTATTAACATTAAATGATGTTACCACATTGTATCATATTTGTCTTGCTTCATAAGATCAATATCCGTTCTAAAACCAGGTGGGCATGGATGGTGAGCTGATACGGTGGTTCAATGGGCCACTTGACTGGATTTGCCCCCCAGGCCTAAGACTGCCAGCCCTCCCCTGGTCCCATGTGACCAGGGCGAGGAACGCAGTCATTGGGGAGTGTAAAGGGGGAAAGATTGGGAGGGTGTAAGAGTAAAAAGAGAAAAACGGTCTGGTACTACCCATAACATGCCTCCATTCCTATACATTGAACAAAACAAAACAAAAATCGCCCATGGGACTTTAAATGAGGCAAGTAAGGGGGCCAACAAGGATGATGGTAATAGTATAACATAGTTTATTGGACATGAGTCACAGTATAAACATAAAAGCCCAGCCTGTACAATAGCATGAAATTGCTTTGCTGAGAAACAATCATATAGATAGATGTAATATATACATAGTAACATAAGCAGGTAAAACTCTATGCATTTCGCGAGCAACATCTCGCTTCTTCAGGAGTATGTCTTGTATATGGTGTATCTATAAGACAAGTTACATGTTAAAAATCGCATTACCAAAAAACTATACATATATTTTAGTAAGCGGGGGTCCAAACAGCACCCCATACTCACTATTCGGCGAAGCCGAGGTACCGGCAATGATCCCCCGGAACCCGGCCAATGGGATACATATAGCCCGGGAGCTGAAGGGGCAGAGCCAAACAGTAAACCCCCAGGGAGCACACGGGGGGCAGGCATGGCTAAAGAATGGGTGATTCCACTCATGTCACACAGCATCAAGGTGGACAACTGCAATGTAAAAGTTTATGGAAGCATATTAAGTGTAAAGCATGGATAATGCCATACCAGGCTGATCAACAGCAGTGAGTATACAATGAGGGTCGATACATAATGCAGAGCAGGTATATAGTGCTGTGGACATGAGATTGGAGAGGAAAGGTGAGAATGACAGAGGAGTGCATGAGTGAGTGAAATAAAAAATAGGGAATGATAAATATTGGCAGAACAAGGACAAAGGATGACAAACAGTGCCTATTGTGTAAAGTGTAGAAGTGTACAGGCTGAGGACCCAGGGGATGCGAGTGCCTGCAGTGCTTACCAAAGGAGTGTCCTCTAGATCAGTGGTTCTCAACCCTGTCCTCAAGTACCATCAACAGGCCATGTTTTGCAGGTTTTCCTTTATCTTGCACAGGTACTTTAAATCAGAGTCAATGGCTTGGTATTTTGGAAAGCTATTTTATCTAAGAGAAATTTCCAAAACATGGCCTGTTGGAGGTACTTGAGGGCAGGGTTGAGAACCACTGCTCTAGATGAATGGAAAAGTAGTATGAAGAAAAAAAGAGATACCATGTCTGCTCTCCCATATAAACCCCCAGCAAGTCCCTGCCGGCTACACCCCTAACGTCATACAGGTGGCGAATAGTGTGCAACTACCCACTGATTGGGAAGACCAAACAGGTGCGTGACCAACCCATCACCACCTAGATGAACAACCACGCCCCACTGTGGTGACGCCACTGGAATGCAACCACACACTGATTGGGAAGACCACACAGGTGCGTGACCAACCCATCACCACCTAGATGAACAACCCCACTGTGGTGACGCCGCTGGAATGCGACAGTATCGGTGAAATATCTGCTTTAGTCCCTGGAACTGCAAACCTGCTATGGCTAGTACGAGAGGCTTACTCTTCCTGTTGGATCTAACATCTATTTTAAATTTTGCCAGATACAGAAGGAGATAAACCACAAAAAGTTGGTCTGAAGCACGAATTATGGCTGTAAGATGTCATTGCTGGAAATCCAATAAAAAAAAACAATGATGATAATGAAGAAACTGGACCATGGGAATTTCTAGTGATCCTAACTGGCAATCCTTAAGACAAAGCACATGTTAAAAATCGCATCACCAAAAAACATGCATATCTCTTAGTAAGCAGGGGTCCGAACAGCACCCCATACTCACTATTCGGCGAAGCCGAGGTACCGGGGTGTAAGAGTAAAGGGGGATAGACTGGGGGGGGGGTTTGTGCTAGGAGGGGGTGGGGAGATTTTGGTTAAGAAGAGGAATTGGGGGGATTTGACCCCCTAAACCCTGCTCTACTGACCCCTGGTCCTTCGCCCTGCTGGTCGTCCCGCTTCCTGGTCCCCAGTCATCTCGTCCCAAATCCCCCAGTTTA